>VMDO01026522.1:0-26594 GCA_007922755.1 Pedetes capensis | reverse complement strand
TCTAGGAAAAGCTGTGGCAAAAGATCTCTTTAGAGTATTGAAAAGCAAAGATGTCACATTGAAGACGAAGGTGCGTCTGACTCATGCCATGGTATTTTCAGTGGCATCATATGGTTGTGAAAGCTGGACATTGAACAAGAGAGACAGAAAAAGAATTGATGCTTTTGAATTGTGGTGCTGGAGACATCTATTGAATATAGCATGGACTGCCAAAAGAACCAACAGATCTGTCCTAGAAGAGGTACAACCAGAGTGCTCCTTGGAAGCAAAAATGGCCAGACTGCGTCTTACATATTTCGGACGTGTAGTCAGGAGAGATCAATCCCTGGAGTAGGACATCATGTTTGGAAGAGTGGCAGGTCAACGCAGAAGAGGAAACCCCTCCACCAGATGGATTGACACAGTGTCTGCAACAATGGGCTTAAACATAAATAAGATTGTTTGCCTGGCACAGAATCGGCAAGTGTTTCGATCTGCTGTACATAGGGTCGCTATGAGTCGGACTCGACTCGACGGCACCTAACAACAACAACAATTATTCCTCTAGTAATTTCAGAGTTCTCAAGTTTACATTAAGATCTTTAATCCATTTAAAATACGTTTTGTACAAAGTGAGTGGTAAGGATGTAATTTCATTCTTCTGCATGTGGATATTCAGTTTTCCCAACACCATTTGGTGAAGATACTGTATTTTCTCCACTATATCTTTTTGACAATGCTTCCAAAAATGAGATGACTGTATCTTTATGTGTTTATTTTTTGGTTGTTTATTCTATTTTATTGATCTTCATGTGTGTTCTTGTGCTACTACCAAGCTGTTTGTGTTACTGTAGCCCTATAGTATCAATTAATGTCAAATATTGTGATGACTCCTCTGTTACTATTTCTACTCAAGAGTGATTTGGCTATTCAGGGTCTTTTGTACTTCCATATGACTTTTAAAATTTTTTCCATTTCTTTGAAAACTATTAGTGAAATTTGATGAGTAATGCATTGAGTGAATAGATCATTCTTGGTACTATACCCATTTTCATAATATTAATTCTGCTCATCCATAAGCAATGGAGATCTTTCCATCTTCTAGTGCTTCTTCATTTTCTGTTTTAATTGGAAATTTTAGTGTATAACGTAATGAGTATCATTCTGATATGTATTTCATTGTGACATTTCCATATATGCATTTCATTGTACATTGCTCACATAACTTCCCCCTTACAATTCATGAGCCTCTCCTGTCATCCCCCTGCCCCTACCAATGATCTCCTTTCTACCTGTATGTCTTTTTGTGGGAATAATTATCTATATGCGTTCATCCCAATTTTGATTTAAGTCTAAACTTTTTATACAGTGATCTATCTTTCTATATTCTCGACAGTATTACATGAGTGATCTAGTCCATATGCTATACTTCCATCCTTTGGTATTATTGGTATTATTATTATTGGTAGTATTAGAATTATTATTAGTAGTAGTGTTTCCTGTACTAATAAAGTTGAACTATTTACATTGAGATTGACCTCTCCCCACTTCCTCCCTCCTCAGTGGCCCTCATCCCCCTGCCACCTTCTCCCATCATTGCTTCCTTTTGCTAGATGCCTCCCTTCTTTCCACTCCTTAAATTGTCCTTTCTAATTTTACATTAGCCTTTTATTATGTTCCAATTTATGTATAAGATTTTTTCCTTCTTGTAAGTTTGATTCAGCTGCCACATATGAATGAGAACATGTGGTATTTCTCTTTCTGGGCTTGTGTTCATTCACTTAATATAATTTTCTCCAATTCTATCCATATTGCTGCAAATGGCATTATTTCATTTTTTTATTGCTGAGTAGTATTCCATTGTGTATATGTATCATAAGTTTGTTATCCATTCTTCTGTTGATGGACACTTTGCTTGATTCTGTATCCTTGCTATTGTGAAAAGTGCTGCACTGAACATGGAGATGCAAGTGTCTCTGTGGTATGATGACTCATCTCCCTTTGGTTATAGTTCCAATAGTGATATAACTGGGCCATAAGGTAGATCTGAGCTGGGATTAAGCTCAGTTTGTAGAGCGCTGCACGGCAGTCTCTGAGGTCCCGAGTTCAATTCCCAGTACTGTGAAAATGGGAGAAGGGCCTGGCAATCCATTCCCAACACAATCCTTGAACAGGCAGCCATTGAAAACCCTGTGAGGGTCGCTGAGTTGGATACCGACCTGATGGCACCTGACAACAACAACAACAACATGGTAGATCTAGTTTTAGTTTTTTGAGGTAACTCCATATTGATTTCCAAACTGGGTGAACCAATTTACAATTCCACCAGCAGTGTAAGAGAATCCATTTTCTCTTCAACCAAGCCAGCATTTGTTGTTATTGTTCTATTGATGATGGCCATTCTTACTGGAAGAAGGAGGAATCTCAGAGTTGTTTTGATTTACATTTCCCTAATGATGAGGGATCCCCCACATGACTGTCCGTTTGCCACACTGTGGGGGCTTGTGTGTTTTAATGAGGATGAAAGCAATGCCACTGGTATCTCGGACACCACCCATGGTGGAAAGGTTTCAGATGAGCTTCCAGACTAAGACAGACTAGGGAGGAGGCACTGGCAAACCACTGCCAAAACAACTAGCCATTGAAAACCCTATGGATAGCAAAGAAACACTGTCAGATATAGTGCCGGAAAATGAGCCCCCCCCCCCCAGGTTGGAAGGCACTCAAAAGACTACTGGGGAAGAGTTGCCTTCTCAAAGTAGAGTCCACTGTGATGATGTAAATGTAATTAAGCCCCAAGGACTTCCATTTGCTGATGTGGCACAACTCAAAATGTGGAGAAACAACTGTAAACATCCATTAATAATTGGAACATGGAATATATGTAGTATGAATCTAGGAAAATTAGAAATCACTAAAAGAGAAATGGAGCACAAAAACATTGATATTCTAGGCATCAGTGAGTTAAAATGGACTGGCATGGACCATTTTGAGTCAGATAATCATTTAGTCTACTATTCTGGGAATGATAAACTAAAGAGAAATGGGTTTGCATTCATCATCAAAAAAGACATTTCAAGATCTGTCCTGAAATATATGTTGTCAGTGGTAGAATAACATCCATATGTCTAGAAGGCTAGTTAATATGACTATTATTCAAATTTATGCACCCACCACTAAGGCCACAAATGAAGAAAAGGAAGATTTCTACCAGCTTTTGTAATCTGAAATAGATCAAACATTCAATCAAGACGTACTGATAATTACTGGTGACAGGAATGCAAAGGTTGGAAACAAATAATAAGGCTCCATAGTTGGAAAATATGGTCTTGGTGACAGAAAGGAAGCTGGTAAAATTTTGCATAGTAAAATTTTGTCAGATGGCCAGGCACGGTGGCACATGCCTGTAATCCCAGTGGCTCAGGAGGTGGAAGGCAGGAGGATTGCAAGTTCCAGACCAGAGGCAGTCTGTGTAATTTAGCAAGACCCTACCTCAAAAAGTTTAAAAATGGGGGGGTGGTGCTGGGGGTGCAGTTCAGTGGTCCAGCACTTGCAAAGCATGCAGTCGCAAGGCCCTGGGTTCAACCAAATGTACCAAAAAAAAAAAAAAATTGGTCATACTTGATTATGGCTTGACTGTTATTTTCTTCTGAGTATGTGTATAGTGATGTCTGAGTGTAATGTCTGCTTCACTTTGTCTTCCATCACCATTATTCTTTCTTTTCTTTGATCTACTCTTCTGGTGTTGCTTTGCACAGTGCTTTCTATTTAGCACAATGTGTTTCTTATTTCCAACATCTCCAATACTTTTTTGGTCTCAATATCTTGCTGAATTTCTCATCCAGAACCTGAATTGATTTTTCAATTCATACATACACTTGTTTTTATCTCCCTTGATATCATTAGTCATTTTTATGAATAGACTTTTAAATTCTTTTTTTTTTTAGCACATAAACTGTTTTAGTATCTTTGGCTTTGTTTGTTGAGGAGATATTATCCTTTGGAGGATTTATAGTATCTTAATTTTTCTGTTTCTTGCATTTCTTTGTTGCTTTTTGTGCATCTGTTGGGCTGGAAGTTTCTTTCAGATTTATTTGGGAGTATTCTTCATTAGCAACCTCTGCTGAGAGCCCAGTCCCAAATATCCATTCAGAGACCAGAAAAAAATCCCCAGCCATACCACATATATAATTACTATTAAATTAAAATAGATAAACTTAGAAAGGAAGGTAACTGAAATAATGTAATATAAATTATGAGATAGTCTGCAGGTATAGCATCTTTGCATCTAATCTCACCTGGTCTTAGAAGCTAAGTAGGGTCAAGCCTGTTTAGTCCTTGGATGGGAGACCACCTAGGAATACCAGGAGCTGCAGGCTAGGGAGAAGGACCTGGCAATCCACTCTCGAAACAATCCACCATTGAAAACCCTATGAATAGCAGAGAAGCACTGACATAGTGCTGGGAATGACATAGTGTGGGGGTGTGTTTTGTTCTGTTGTACATAGGGTCACTGTGAGTTGGGCCTGATTTGACAATGCCTAACAACAAGAAGTTATAAGATAAACAGTATTAAGATTTCTTCTAAGGAAGCCATTGTCACATCGAATACCCACTGTATGTAAGGTTATGAGATCAATGAGCTTTTTATACGGGTAGTGATGGCAGACTCACTTCTTTACCTTGGCTACCCGCTTTATCTCCTGGATGATGATTTTCCTTTCCTTCCTCCCAGAAAGGGTGTCAGAATGAAGCCCAGAGATGTTTCTCTTTTCTTTTCTTTTTTCATTTGTTGATTATCTCTTCTGATTCTAGGTGTCTTCAGCTGACCTATCAGCACTTTCCTGGTATATACTGATTCACTTCTGCTTTTTCCCTTGGAAATCTTTCTGTTCTGTATCATTATGACTCTTTCTCTTTCCGGAGTCATTAGGATGACAGCTCCTATACTACCATCTTCATACCAAAACGCAATACATTTCAAATTTAAAAATATATTAATTTTCCTTTGAAATATTTAAATGGGAAAACATAAAAATAATTGATTTTAAATGTGTTGTTAAAAATTGTTCATTTTAAGCACCATGTGAAAGAAAACAAGACAACAGCAACAACATAAACCTAGTTATTAACTGCTAACATGACTTTCACTAACTTTTGAAATGATACAAGTCATTTTATTTTGGAAAGATCAATCTTTATAAATATAAAAATATTAAACTACACATGTAATGAAATAAAGAAAGAGTAGAAATCAGTAATCACACTTAAGAATGAGTGGTATTTGTGATGTTAAGTTTCTGACTGTGCAAATAGCAATTGATAAGTTTACAGTGGGTTTATCAATAAAATAATGATCTGTTTGCTAATTTTATTGTTTAAAGTTTGAAAAAGCTTTTATACTAATGCCAAATCAGAGTTTTTGAGTTTAAAATATTATGTCATTGTAACTCTAACAGTCTATGTTCACTTATTTAATCATATATTTAGCATTTACAGTAGAAGAATTACTGGGTCCAGAATAAACATCTCAGCTATCACTTCTTGTTGTTAGGTGCTGTTGAATCTTGTCCAACTCATAGTGGCCTTATGTTGAACAGAATGAAACACTCTCTGACAGTGCAACATGCTCAGCACTATGTCAGTGCTTCTCTGCTATTCATAGGGTTTTCAGTGGTGAGGATTTTGGGAATTGTTTCAGGAATGGGCTGTGATGTCCTTCTCCCACTTTTACAGTGCTGAGTATTGAACCCAGGGCTTCACAGAGCACAGAGCAACACTCTGCCAACTAAGCTGAACCCCAACCCCAGCTATCACTTAGGTATCAAATTTGCATTCTGACTGAGGAAGGAAGTATACAAATTCCTTGAAGTAAATAAATTAAAGCATGATTAAGATGTATGTGTGTATGTGTTTGTGATATAAATAATAATATAAGCTAATAATAAAAATAACAAATTGTATTTTCTCATTTATTCTCAAATGTTTTTGCTACTAATAAACACTGCAAATGTGAGTCTGTATCATTCTCTGCTTTGTGCCACAAAGGCTACTATTAGTCCAACTTAAATTTCACTATATTACTTACCTGGAAATTTCCTTTTTTTAAAAAAAGAATGAAACAAGTAGCAAAGAAAAGTGAAAATATATAATAACAATAATACTACCACTAGTTTATAATTACAAATATTTCCAAAAGGAAAAACAGCAACAATTTTAAAGAACTATGTCAACACAAAAGAAATACGTATAACAATATCACTGACCGGTACAGAAAAGTTAAAGCATAGTTTGAATAAAACAAAGAATAGCAAATATATATGGGTTTTCAGTCTGTCAAGCATTTATATACTAATGATAACCTAAAGAGCCTTCATGTTTTGCCACAAACTTTGTCATCCAAAGTCTTGATATGAAATGTACTTCTTAGAAGTTAGATGTGGAGATGTGACACACACATCTCTCAGGATTCATCTATTTTCTTAGTTCTTGACAGTGTGAATAAAAGGAAACCTTCAGTCTCTAGGGGATTTTCTCAGTGGAAAACTTTGCTCAAAGTCACACTCTTTCCCAAGGCACTGCCCACTGATACTGTAAGAAGGAAAGATACAAGGAACCAGACATTTCCATGACATGCAGAACAACTGAAACATTTTTGGCTCTAGATAGCCCTGGGTCACCCAAGCTCTTGTAACTACATAGAGACCCATTTCTTCTTCTGTGCAAATTACTTCCTTTCCTTCTCCCTTCCACTCAATAAACTCTGTGTCCACATCTGATCTCAGAATATCTAATCTATAATATTTTATGAACAAGCTTAAGTAGGAAAACAATGATATATGAAGCTAGACTTCTTAAGAGTGATGTGTTTTATTCTTAGACTTAGGACTAAGTTATGTTTATTTGCAAATGACTTTATGTAAGAATGGGATACACAGAGGTGGAGGATCATTTAGAGAATGTAATAAATCCTGTGACATCACTGGTATCCTTGAAAGAGCTAATTGGCCTTGATTCTGATGGCAGCAATCACATAAGCCACAATCCAAGAAAAAGCTGGTTTGTTTTCAGAATGTGTAGCAACAGCAAAATTAGACATGTACTGTGAAAATAAAATAAGTGTAAAATTTAGACACATATCCTTTTTCACACTTTGTTTAAAAGACAGAAGATTCCTTAGCGTCTTCTACTTTACATGCTAAACTATTTTGAAATCTGCTTATGATCACAGAATTTTGTGATGTGCTAAAGTGCTTACAATACTTTCAAAATTTCAATTAACAAGTTCTTGTTAGCATTTAAAATGAAAAAGAGGTCCCAGAGAGGTTGTAAGAAGCAAGGAAGGTAAAAAATTGAAAGGCTGAAGTCAAGGAGGAACTGACTTCAAAGCAGAGAAGGGTAGAATGGAGAAACAAAATGTGGGAACAGAGGACAAATCAAAAAAAATTCTGAGAAACAAAAAAGATGTATTCTTTCAAAGACTTATTTTTCTTGCTTTTGTTTTAAAATAAGATTGTGAAAAAGTTGTTTACTTCTTTTTGAGTTAATTTTTATTTCTTTTGCCTAATAGTTAAATATTGTCAGGTTGAAATTCAAGTCAGCTTCTGGTAGCTTTCTATTTTCAATAGCAGCCATATCACCCTGGCAATCCACTCCCACCAAATCCCAGAAGCTAAGCAGAGTAGACATCTTCGGTCCTTGGATGGGAGACCAAGAGAATACCAGGCACTACAGGCTAGGGAGAAGGACCTGACAATCCACTTCTGAAACAATCTGCCATTGAAAACCCAAGGAATAGCAGAGAAGCACTGGCAATAGTGCCGGACATGGCACAGTGTCTGGGAGTGTTTCATTCTTTGCCTCTAGATGTACCACTGGGGTGTCCAGATCCCCTCAGATTTTGGAAGCTAAGCCAGGTCTGGCCTGGTTAGTACTTGGATGGGAGACCGCCTGGGAACACCAGGTGCTGTATGCTTGGGAGAAGGACCCAGAAACCCTCCTGCAAAACACTGTCTGCCTTGAAAACCCTATGAACAGCAGAGAAGCACTGACAATATTGTTTCGCCTGTTGTATGCAGGGTTGCTATGAGTCGGACACTGACACGTCAGCACCTAACAACAACAACATCTATTAATTTTAAAGTTTCTGGTTTTATGTTGAGGGCTTTTATCCATTTTGAGTTAACTCTCACGCATACTGAGAGGTGCAGTTCTGTTTTCATTTTTCTGCAAGTGGATATCGATGTTTCCCAGCACCATTTCTTGAAAGGGCTATCCTTTTTTTCAATTTACTTTCTTTGCTCCTTCGTTGAAAATTAGGTGGCTATAGATGCATTGATGTATCTCTGGATCTTCTATTCTGTTCCACTGGTCTTCAGGCCTATTTCTGTGCCATTACCCAGCTGTTTTTGCTACCACAGCCCTGTCGTATAGATTAATGTCAGGGATTGTGATTCCACCTGTACTAGTGTTGCAGAGACATTTCACTTTATAAAGAAGAATGCAGCATCAGGATTGGAGGAAGACTCATTAACAACCTGTTTTATGCAAATGACACAACTTCACTTGCTGAAAGTGAAGAGGATTTGAAACATTTATTGATGAAGATCAAAGAACAGAGCCTTCAATAGGGGTTGTGCCTCAACATCAACTAAAGGAAAATCTTTTCAATGGGGTCAATAAGAAACTACACATGATCAGTGGATAAAAAATTGAACTGTCCAAGATTTTGCTTTATTTGTTACTATAGTCAATACTCATGGAAGCAGCAGTTAAGAAATCAATAGACAAATTCCATTGGGAAAACTGTTACAAAAGCTCCCTTTAAAGTGTCAAAAAGTAAAAATATCACAATGAAGACAAAGATGCTCCTGACTTATGCTATTGGGTTTTTACTTGCATCATATGCTTGTGAAAGTTGGATGTTGAATAAGGGTGACAGGAGAAGAATTGATGATTTTGATTATGCTGCAGTAGATGAATACCTAGAGAATGGCATTTTTTTTTGGGGGGGGGAGAGTGGGAGATCAACAGAAAAGAATGAAAACCCTCAACTAGATGGATTGACATGGTGTCTGCCACAATAGGTTTAAACAGAAAAGATCCTGTGCCTGACACAGAGTCAGGTAGTATTTCATTCTTTTCTACATAGGTTGACGATGAGTTGCCCCTGACTCCATGGCACCTAACAGCAATTATAAGTAATGACATTCACTACCTCTAATATCATTCATGTTATTGTTTTGTTATAAGTTGTACACATTCTAATAGAAATTTACAAAATTTAACAACGTTCTATACAACCCAAGTTTATTTTTGTTGTTGCTATTACAAATGTTTTTGGAAATCTCTTAAGAAAGTATTTTTCTTTGTGAGTTGACAACTTAAAAATTTTAATTAATCAGTCTTTCATATATCTTAGTAATGTAAGTGTCCTACAAGTGAGTATCTAATTACTGGCAGCAGGAGACTCTTCTTGAATTATTTGTGGAAAGAAAGCCTTGGAAAACAATACATCATTGAGAACATCAATGGAACCACATTTCAGTATAGGAAAACAAAAGAAATCTCACAAGGCAAAGGAGAGCAGATGGCCCCCAGAATCTTTTGGACGAGACTATTTTTGTTCTCAGGCCATAGCTTATGATGAAAAGCAAATACACTGGCAAAAAATCACCTAGTACATATGGATGTGGGAGTTAGTTTCCTAAGGTGTGAATCAAATTCACAAACCTAACATTTAATCAGAACTGCTGTTTCTAACTACTGTGGCATGTTTTATTGCTTCCAGGTAATATGCCATATTATTTACAGCCAAATGCTAATGATAAGTATAATGACAGAATGAAGAGAATAGAGAAATAAAGTTTTATGCCAGGATATTGAAGAAGAAAAAAAGACTGCATGTTTTCTGACCTACTTTCATGACATAGTCATAGTTCTATTTCCAACTGTATACCTGGAAAATTAAACACAACTTTCCATGTCTTAATATGTAAAGTATTAACACAATGAACTTTGAGCCTAGTGATGCAAGAATCTTGAAAAGAATCATATATTGTGGATACTGCCCTATCAAATAAATTTTTTTTTGTTGAAACAGTCATTGCATTTGTTTTGACCATAGTTTTCATCACAGCTTAAGTTTTGACAGCTTAAGTTTTGTTTTTATATGTAGTTCCTAAAAACACTTTATTTGCAATTGTTAAGAAAACTCAGGAAAAGTCATTGCAAAGAAGTTCCAAATTTATGTTTGAAAATTAAATTTGTAAAAGCTGTATAAAGCATTGTCTGAGTCTGTATATGTGAATGTGTATACTTTTGTGTGTGTTGATGAATAAAATACATTGTCATGTTTATCTTTTAAAGTTTAAAAAGTGTTAGCATAACAAACTATGCTCAGATGTAGCTCCATGCCAATGAAGCAATAATGGTAAGAACTAAACTTTCATAACCTAAAAACTTGCATATTCAACAACTGTTCTCTCAATTAATTTTAATACAACTTATCATACTTAAGGATAATATGTTTTCCTGTTAGAGTTTGACTACTTATCACATAAAGGAATTATGTTTTAAATATTATAAACTACAGTACAATCATGTGCTGCTCTGGGATGTCATATATGGTAATATGAGTTATCCAGCATCTTTGTCTTCATTGTCCAGAGAATATTGTCCAAATTCCTGAGCACTCCACAGTGTCCCTTAGCGGGCGGTAGATGTGTGTGATTTCAATTGCTACAGGAGACTTTGGAAAAGGAGTGTGAAGGATGGGCTGGGTGGGGGATGTTTTGAACTTATGGAGAGGACTTAGTAATAGTACAGGAATTTAGTAAATGGAGACCAATAATGTTAAACATCCCCAAAATAATTGTCCTGTACTACAAACGATTTTCCAATCTTCAGCAGTATCTCTGTTAAACAGTGCTGAGTCACAATTTGACCTGGTCATAGCCCTACAAGTGTTCAGTCATCTCATTTTAACTTACGTACTTATGCCTAAAACCAAGCATCCTATTTTCTTAAAGATAGGTTTTTATATGTGTTTTGCTAAACCTGAAATGCTTTTCTCTTCTTTTACTTGCTGTCTTCAGGATGCTAGACAACTCACCTTTTCATTTTTATCCCACAGGTTGCACCCTGAGTCAAGTGTTACCTTGTCTCTCTCATGTATCATAGTTCTACCTCTGCATTCACAAAACACAAACTGTTCTGCTAATGCTTATGAATGTACTTGTTTATCTGATTTAACATGTTTACATGGCATTTTGTTCTGACAATGAATCATTTCTTATTCATCATTGTGTATGAAATCTCCAGTACTTTGGAATGTATGTTTTCTTTCTGAGACCAAAGAATATCAAATGAGAAAAAAAATAGAAAGAAAAAAGGAATGAGTAAATACATATGAGAATGAACAAATATAATTTTCTGAAAGACCTTCATATTAGATTTGGGAAAATGCCCCTGCTTTGAAAGAAATATCACACTAATACCCTCAGAAAAATATAAAATGTCTATAATATGGTACAATGAATTTTATCTTTTAAAACCAGTGGTGGAGGGTTGAACCCAGGGCCTTTCATATGCTGGGCAAATGCTCTATCATTGAACAGCACTCCCACCCCCATTTTATTTTTAAATTTGAGGCAAGATCTTCCTAAATTGCATAGGTTGCCTCTAGCTTTGAACCTCTGATACCCCTGCCTCTGCCTCAGAATCACAGGGATTACAAGTATATACCATGGGGCCTGGCAAAAAATATAAAAGTAAATCTTTATCCTCCACATGAAACAATGTGAAAAAATTAAGGATTATTTTTTAAATTTATTAAGATTTTTTATTTTAAACATTTTTAAATTTAAATGATACCTAAAATATATTTTGGGCTGGAATTTAGCTCAGTTGGTAGAGTGCTGTGCTGCAGTCTCTGAGGTTCCGAGTTCAATTCCCAGCACCGCAAAAATGAGAGAAGGGCCTGGCAATCCACTCCCAAGGCAATCCCGAAACAGTCAGCCCTTGAAAACCCTATGAGCGTCTCTATGAGTCGGGTACTGACTCGAAGGCACCCAACAACAACAACAAAATATGTTTTACATAATTAACAAATACATATGCATTGAAACATTTGATACCTATATACTTTATATCATGTTTATATCATGTTGAATATACATCTATCTACTTACCCGTTCATCTTTTCTCTTTGTTGGAAATATTTAAATTCTTTTCTTCTAGCTCTTCAAAATATACAGTACATTTTTTTTATCTGTAGTCACCCTACTCTACTGTAGAGAACTTCTTATTCCTATCCAACTAAGTAATGTTTCCTAAATGAATTTAATTTAGGCTATTAGTCATTTCTTTTGGTTAAATTATTTTTCAGAGTTCTGGAAAGATAGTATTCAAATAAATTGTTATTATTTAGAAAAAAATATAGTATTGCAAAATGCAACAAAGAATAAATTTTAAAATTAGTGCATTCATTAAAACCATTGTTTCATATTCTAACTGGTTCTATGGAAGTTTCTGGAAATATATAAGTAGAAAAGATAGTCATGATACTCTCACAAACATACTATTGGAGAAAGCATGACTAAAGACATGAATAAAACAAAATTTCATTACTGATTTGAACTGTAATTCTATACTTCTTCATAATTAAAAAAGTGTTTCTAAGTTCATCTTAAAAATATATGAAGTTCATAAACTGTCTACAAAATGAAGCACACACTTGCCAATTGAGTTTGTCATGAGAAGTGAGATAGATTTATAATGGTAAAAAATGTTTGAAACCTAGGCATTACTCAATAACATGTAACAAATATTACGAGAGCTATACACATTGTTAGGCCTGCAGCTGAAGCACTGTGGCATCAGATCCTGTCAGATCTTGGAAGCTAAGCAGGGTCAGGCCTGGACTGTACTTGGGTGGGAGAAGGACCTAGTAACCCACTGCCAAAAAAGAACCAGCCATTGAAAACCCTATGAGTGGCAGAGAAGCATTAATAATATCATTTTGCCTGTTGTATGTAGGGTCACTATGAGTCGGACACCAAGTCAGTGGCACCTAACGATTTACATTGTTACTAGCATGATTTTAACCTGTATCTGGTATTTTTCCCATGAAGTTTTACTGTAAGCAAATTCAAGTTTGTGTACTGAAAAATACAGAAAATTTGCTATCTTTTACATATTATTTCTTAATTTTTGCTGTAATGTTTTAGTTTCTTATTTCATAGGCAAGTTTAGATTTAGAACACATGAACACTACTTTTAAATGTCTTCTGAAAATTTAACATGGATGCAAGAATATATCAAAATTCAATCAAGAGCAATGTCTTGCTTTTTCATTGCCTTCTGTTAGTGTGACTTATTATTTCCCCCTGGCTTTTACAACTTTCTCTCAAGTTAATACTTTCTCCCCTCTTAGATGCCTGGTATGTTGTCTTGCCATTAATCACTGTGAAGTTAACAGCTAGCACACCTCTCAGTATTATCTTGAGTTTAACTCTGTCTACACAGCAATGAATCAAAGTCATGAAAATAGAGTGCCTCTTCAAATTAAAGCATTTACAAAAACTTATTCAGACTTTCAGCTTAAAAAATCCTGCTTCTGACAATTTTCTCTTTAAAATTAACGTGCTTTAAGCAGACATCAGGTGAAATTTTATTTGAGGATAAAGTACTAATCGTTGTTGTTGTTGTTGTTAGGTGCCATCGAGTCAGTACCCAACTCATAGCAACCCTCATAGGGTTTTCAATGGCTGACTGGGTATTGCCTTGGGAGTGGATTGCCAGGCCCTTCTCCCATTTTTGCGGTGCTGGGAATTGAACTCAGGACCTCAGAGACTGCAGCGCAGCACTCTACCAACTGAGCTAAATCCCAGCCCCAAAGTACTAATTAGGCATAGCTATTCAAGGTTATTTTCCACTGAAAATTTCATGTCTTAACTAAAAGTTTGATAGATTTTATTGTGCTTTTTCTAAAAGTATTATTTCTATAACTGTTTCTCTCTCAACACTAATTTGTTATCTCTTGTAATCCAACATTTCTTTAAATGAAAACGGAACTATAAATTTGACAAATGTATGGTAAATAAAGGAACTATAAATTTGACAAATGTATGGTAAATAAAGTGATCAGCTGAGTCAGTTAAATGACACTAAACAAAGCCAGATTTTTTTTTTTTTTTTCCGGTATCAGGGGTTGAAACCAGGGCCTTAGGCTTGTATGCTTTGCAAGTGCTGGACCACTGAGCTGCATTCCCAGCCCATTTTTTTACTTTTTGAGACAGGGTCTCACTAAATTACACAGACTGCAACTAGTGTCAAATTTGCAATCCTCCTGCCTCTTCCTCCTGAGTCACTGGGATCACAGGCATGTGTTACCATGCTCAGCTTCAAAGGCAGATTTAGAAACTTGAAAAGTTTTTATGACTTAATAAAAACCATGTGGGTAAAGCTATGTTTTCTATACAATGAGAGCTTTGAAACTACATCTTTAAACCCAAATTTTATTTAGCCTAAATTATAAGTAGTGCTCATAAATCTTACTGGCATTATAAGTTAGTTGGGAAAATTTAGTTGAAAACTTTTGAATAATTATGGTATAAAATTATTGCAAAAATTTTAGGCATTTGAATATTCATGTTAATACTACATGTTAATGTTACTAAACGTAATTATAAATGTTTATGGAGTGTGAGTGGGATAATTCAATACAAGTCCACCACGTGTAATGATAAAACTTATGTTTTAAAAGATTTCACAAAATGTAAATTCTAGATTTTAAGAGATGGCTAAATATGAAAATATGACATGACATTTTTAGGAAGGCTAACGCTTTATAAGAATATCCATTCACTGTATTGCTATATCCTTAAGACTGTCTTAGTGCACCTCTTAACACATGATTTTTAAATCTGTTTAAATATATATTTTTGCTCACAAGAAAAAAATTCATCATCAAAAATAACTTTAAGTGAATCTGAAATCAGAATAAGGAAAAATTCAGGATATCCAAAGATTTATGAGTTTAGAAAATGAAAAATAACATAAAATTAGCAGTCAATTTGAAAATTGTAGCACTTAAGAAATAGACAAAATTGCATTTAAAATATTTATTTCCCTACTTTTATAAAAGTTGGAGAAATCTTAGAGTTTGTTTCTTAACAACAATATTATACATCCATAATAAGTTAGCCTAAACTATGGACCAGATAAAAACAAATGTTAGCTATTTCATGTGAATAGTGCATAGGATTAATAATTTTTTTAAATTTTCCTCATCATCCATAAAGTTATAAAAAATAATCCATCATGGTAGATAGCTGGAGATAGAACTTTTGGTTCTTAAATTAGGAAAAGACAAATGAAACAAATAATTTTCAAAATATTAACCAAAATTATCCAAGGAATTGGAAATTCATTTTTGATGACAATTTATAAAAGATGTATATATAAAGGTATGCAGAGTATAAGAATATATTAAAATAAATGACAGCCAGTAGAAACATTGTTAAAGGGATTTGAAGGTCATTTACTTCTACTTCTCAATTGTTGACAAAAACATGAATACTGCCCAACTTCTCTGAAATTGATGTGGATAGGTCCCAAGGAGTTAGCCTACGCTTGAGGTGAGAAATGTGAATCCAAGAGGTTAGCCACTGAAATTTTACAGAATAAGAGGTGCTTAGTAATACTTTGCAGGATCATTTTCACCATGGATAAAGAGAGCCTTTCATATGCATATCTCTTTGAAATCACTTGGCTTTATCTTGTATTCATTCAATTATTTTTCTCTTGGGAAATGTGGAAAGAATACGCACTCCACTGTTAGGTTCAATTGTATGTGTTCCATAGGTGATGGAAATTATTTTAAGATATTTGGCCAGCATCATTGTTCAGAGTTATTAAGCTGGTGAATTTTGACAGGCAATGGGTACTAAGGTTTAAAAAAGGAAAATATAAAATAAAATCAATAAAATTTAAAAAAATCCTAATAGAAATACATAATATGTGTGTTTGTGTTTTGAACCAAGAGACATACATTTTCTACAGTAATTCATATTTTTACCAAAGATAAACAAAAAAACCTAATGTGTCTGTAAAGTGATTTTAGTTATCAGAAAAGTGTATTTAAGAGAAGAAATAAAACCTGTGGTTGGCAAAAGACAGAGTAGCTCTGTTCTAAGAGCTGGTGACCAACTCATGACTAAGAAATTTGTTAGTTGTAGCACATGATTTAACATTAGAATTGTGACTGGTAACATACCAGGACATATAAGATTTCTAGGAGTCTCATGCAACTTTAGAACATATATTAATAATGCATTTGTATAAATGTAGGTCTAATATCTGTCATTTGGATTTTTGGAGCCCCTCTGGAAATTCCAATGTTAGTTCTCCACCAAAAAAATTAGTTTTGGAGTTTGACCAGCATATCAAACTTTTAAGACATTTAGCAAAATAGGATCATGTTGGAATAAAAGAATGACAAAAACAACAACAGAAAATGAGACAAAAAATGCAAAAATCTTAGAATCTTATAGGCAATATACCCAAAAAGTGTAGAAAAGCCTCTGAGAATTTCCTATAAAGGGAAGATCAGTGCTTCAGGAAAACTGTTTGTCATTTTAACACAGGAAATCAACTTTCAGTTTTATACCAATACATCTTTGATACAGGTTTCCGCTGTAGATAAACCTATAAATAATTTTCATCAATTTGACCATACATAAAATCTTTAAGTTCCATTCATTTTTTTCTTTTTTTTCTCAGTACTGGGTTGGGCAGGGGAGTTGAACATAGGGCCTCACACATTCTAGGCAAGTCATGGACCACAGAGCAGTACGCCCTCCCCTTTATAACTTTTAAATTCTGACACAGGGTCTCTCTAAGTTGTCCAGACTGCCTCTGGCCTCAAATTTGTGATTCTCCTGCCTCAGTGTCCCAGGTTGCTGGGATTATTGCAATGTACCACATCACCTGGAATGATTTCTTTTTAAATTCTTTTCACAAGTTTCTCAAAGTTTTCACTGTTTATCCAAACCCTATCTCTTTCCTATTTTGAATTCATAGTCATTTTAAGGACAAATATTCACCTTTTTTTCACTTTCTCATATTTTGTACTTATAATTTACACTCAGTTTTTCTCAGCATACATTCAGCCAGTATATTAAGTGATATCTTTTCTTCCAAGCATTCCCTCTTTCCTTGGATTCTGTTCTCTTTTAGCCAAATTGCAACCTCTGTAGTGCCTGATGGGACTTGAGTTTTGGATTGATTTATGTGATGCTTTTAGAGGTAGCTTAGCCTGCAGCCATACCACTGTGGTATCCAATCCCCTCATATCTCAAAAACTAAACAGGATTGTGCCTGGTTAGTACTTGGATGGGAGACCTCCTGGAAACACCAGGTGCAGTAGGCTTGGGAGACAGACCGGCAACCCATTCCCTAAAAAACAATCCGCCATTGAAAACCCTATGAATAGCAGAGAAGCAGTATCAATAATGTTTCCCCTGTTGTACGTAGGCTCACTATAAACTGAACACTGAGAAGGCACCTAACAATAACAGCAATCCAAGGTTTACACCTAAGGCCAGTTCTCCCCACTGTGTTTCAGGTTTATTCTGCAATTTGCAGAATGAAGGTGAGAAGACTCAAGGTACTGGGTATTTAATTTTTTTTTAACTGTTTGAGAGAGGGTCTCGCTAAAGTACGCAGACTGCCTCTGGTCTCTAACTTGCCATCCTTCTGCCTCTGCCTCCCAGCCACTGGGATTACAGGCATGTGCCACCATGCCTGGCTTTGGTATTTAATCTTTAAGTGTGTCTTGCCAGCTGAGCCAATCAAGTTGCTTCTGATCTAAGAATTTGGTTTATTATTTTGGAGTTTCCTGATGAGGCCCTTGCATATGTAGGAGTGTTCCTCCCAACACTGCTACTCTGTTAGCTTGGAGTGAACAAGACATTCTTATCTCTAGCATCTTTAAGACCAGGCACTCACATGATTTCAGTACAAAAATGCTCAAGTTTCTAATGATCAAGAGAAAGAGGTTAAAATATTTCAAATTCAGATAATGGAAGGGTAGTCAGAGAACAAAAACCTGAGGACTAGCAGACAAATATTCTGACAAAATATTCTGAATCAACTAGCAAACAAATGCTCTGAAGCAAGAGCTACTAAACAAATGCTCTAACAAAAGGTTCTGAAGAAAACAAACAAACAGAAAAGCTATCAAATTAACCAACTTGGGAGAAATCAAGGACCACGTATAGAACACAGGAACATTTGGGCTCTTAGAAGGACACAAGAACTGCTATGTTAGAAGCTGTTCCTGTTGGCTGGACAAAGGGGCCATGCTAGTGTCTGGCATACCCTCCTGGCATTGCTCTCCTGGCAATCTGGGTGACTCCTCCAATGAAAGTGGATCATTTATGGGATCCCTGTTATAGCCCCAATATTGTCCACATAAAAATATCAACCCTGATGCTGGTTGCCATGGCACATATCTGTAATCTTAGGAATTTGTGATGCTGACGTAGGAGGTTCAAGAGTTTGAGGCCAGAAGCCACCTGCTCAAAAGATATTATCTCAAATAAAAACTAAAAAGGGGGTTGGGAACTGCTTTAAAGAAATAAGAAAACTGATTATTCAGTTTATTCTGAGCGAAATAAGAGTGACCATGACCTAGGAACAGGGATTCAGGATACCCTGAATGACATTGCATTCACCTTTGATCATAGTGATATGCACAACATTTGAATGTTAACAGTAAAATAAGATAAATTCTTAGGTGTAGTCAGGAAATCAGCCAGAGAAAATAAGGAATGGGAGAGAATTCATTGGATATACCACAGAGAAACAGAATGGTGCTGTGGTGGTATATTTGTTATGTTTCTTACATCTTAATATAATCAAAGAGTTTGTATATTTTGTTGATGTTGCTATAAAGAGTTTTGGAATGTTCTAATAGGTTCTATAACTGAGAGGGTTATAATTACAAGTAATAACTATACTAAAATATTAGCCTTGGCTAGAGCAGAAATTCCAAGTATTAAAGACCTCAAGTAGACTGCCTAAATAAATGTATCCTTCAATAGGCAGGACAGGATAGAAGATACATGGTGAGGTAATGTTTATAAAACAAAAAATAAACAGAAGAATGCTAATATTAATACCACAAGAAGTCAGATATTATGATCATTTCTCAAATTGTTTTCTCCAAACCTTATTATGATGTTAATAACATTACTCTTTCAAAGAGAAATTTTTAAAAATTGAATGGAGAATCAGAAATATTACATAATTTGCTTAAAATCAGTTCATTGGTGGCTAAGGGGATTAAAGTTCTGCTTTTCTGTGATAGACCCTTTCACTAAATTGAATAGCATTCTATTCTCTTATTAGGCTTTATGGCAAAATAAATACCCTTGCTTATTTTCTTTTAGTATAAGCTCCTTTCTTGTGTCTGGAGTAGAATAAATCAATTGTTTTTAAACTGGATAATTTTATTCTGATCCCCATCTCATAATTTTTTAAAATAAAAATTACTGTTTTAAATATACAAGTCAATATTTACTGTGGATTGATTTGCTAAAAATAAACTTTTTAAAAACTGCCTAAAATTGATAAGAAAGGATATATTAAGAACATATTGAGCAGCATCTTCTAGTATACAATGAGAATATTCAGGTTAAAGATGGAATATTCTGGCTCCTTGACAGCATTTACAATGTGCATAGAATTAGTATCTTTCTAATCAAGGGGAATTCATTAAATTTCAAATACAGACACACACATACTTAGTTTTAATTATTGATCCATCCTTTGATGAATATTATTAAAAGTCTGTTATTACTATTATTGTTACTTGTTCACTGCAGCTTAGATTAATTATTGAAAATGCTCTTTTGATCTCATGAATATGTGTAATTAAATTGAAGATTAAATTAAGACTGTACCATTTAATGTGGATATATTTGATTAATATTCTTACATTAAAGGAACATAAGTATTTTTATGTTCATTTTTATTATAGATACAAAAGGAATTCATATCAGTATAAAGTAACAAATACCTATAGCAAAGGGAAATTAGGAAGCCTAGGTTCTTTATAATACATGAGAATTTTTTCCCAATATTTAGAATTCTGAGTTTATATAATGAATATCTGATAACCCATATGAATGGCCCCAAAGTGAGATGGAATAATCTGAGTATGTATTGTGAGATATGGAATAAAACTAGCTATATTCATGCATTACTCTGAGAAATGTTGAAGTCAGGTGTCCCATAAGAAAGGAACTCTAGTGATTGGGTCAATTACAATTTTGTAGGATTATTTAAGAGGAAAACAAATTTTGTCAATGGCTTTAAGAAAAAATAATGTGTGCCTAGTTCCATGACATTTTAATTATAAACAGAAAGAAAACGTAAATTAGTACTGTGCAAAGACACACTTATTCCTTCATTCCTTCATTCTTTCATTGAATTGATATTTACTGAGTCCTTATCATAGTCAATCCAGGAACAGATGATAGAGGTTTAGTAGGGAACAAGAGAGCTAAATTCCCTGTATGGACAGAGCTGTCCATTTCATGAGAGACTGTGATCTCCCTGATAAAAAACAAGCATAAATTAAATAAAATAACCACAAACTCTTATAAGATCTAAAAAGAAGAGAAACTAGGTTTTCAGTAACAGAAAGTAGTACTGTATTTGGGAGTGAATCATGAAACAAAAGACAGGAAGACCTCAGGAAGCCCTCTAAGGAAATTACATTTGGTTCTCCAAGTAAGCAATTGTAACAGTTTCATATAACTTTGCCTTACTCTGGTAAGCCATTCTCAAATGTCTGAATATGATTCAGGAAATGTGCTTCTTAATGCTGTTGCAAAGTTCAATTCATCTATTTGATTCTTAGCGTTCATCTCTCTAAAAGAAAGAGAATTTGAACTGCTTCTATATTTAACCCATTCCAGTTCCCCAGTTCTATAAGTTTATGTGGTTTTGCTCACACTTCCCTGTTATGTTCTGAGGGCTGTATGTTGCTGTGATGCTGAAAGCTATATCACTGATATTTCAGATAACAGCAGGGCCAAGCATCGTGGACAGGTTTCATTTCAGCTGAGCTTCCAGACTAAGACAGTCTAGGGAGAGGGACACAGCAGCTCACTCCCAAAATGAGCAGCCATTAAAAACTCTATGAATAGAAGGGAATCACTGTCAATAAAGTGCAGAAAAATGAGCCCCCACCCCAAGCTGGAAGACATTCAAGAAAGAGTTGCCTTCTCAAAGTAGAGTCAACCTTAATGACAGCAATAGACTAAAACCCTGTGACCTCCATTTGCTGGTGTGACACAACTCAAAATCAGAAGAAACAATGATTGCAACAATGGATTCAAACCTAAAAAAGATCACGTTCAAGGCACACCTTAAGTTCTGTTGTACATAAAATCCCAATGAGTTGGACCTGCCTTGACAGAATCTAACAACAAAAATGAGGAAATGTTACTGTGTTCCTCAGGACAGTTTCCATTATAATTATAGCAACATAATCTTTCCAAATATGTATAGCATACCAGGGTTTACACAATTTTGATCTGTCATTGTCTGTCAGCACATAGAACAGTTAAAGGGCCAAATGAATTTAGTTAATTTTTTATAAATGGTGGAAAGATTTTTAATCACATCTCTTGGAATTCATGATTTCTAAAATACAGTCATTACACACTTAATTTTCAAATAGTAATATTAGAAACTTGGATAACTCTGTTTATGGACCTTCTTATGAAAATAGATACATATCAAATACACTCAGTCAAAATATAAGGTAAATGTATAAAACATGAATGTTTCTTACAGAAATATAACTGTTGGAAGTAATATACAAATATAAAAATTTAAATTCTAAAGCAGAATAATGAGCAATAAGTCTTATAAAATCAAATACTATTACACATGGGTATTTAACATTGAAACTGATAGATGCTAACAAAATTATATGCAAGAAATATTATCAGCAAAAAATGTGCTTTTCCTCAGAAAAGAAGAAAAATCAAGTTGGTAATCAAAGTTATTTCTGTGAAAGCATGTATTTGTTTTCATTGACATACCAACTAATTTGCAACACTTTTTGAAAAGCTTTATTCACGCATAAACACAAAATCAGATTCCTAAAACATTGCCTGCAGGTATACCACTGTGATGTTTGATCCCTCAGATCTCCAAAGCTAAGCAGGGTGGGGCCTGGTTAGTACTTTGATAGAAGACTGCCTGGGAAAACCCTGGGAACAATCAACCATTGAAAACCCTATAAATAGCAGAGAATTCCAAAATAGTGCTTCACCTGTTGTATGTAGGGTCACTATGAGTTGGATATCGATTCAACAGGACCTAACAATAACAAAGCATTCTTGATGGTGAGGCAAATAAATATAAAGAGAGTTGGCTTATAGAAGAAATTTCTAAAAGGTATGTTATGGTGCATTTCAAATTGCTTCCACTGTACAAGTATTTAAGGAAAGTACAAAAAGAATTTTCAGTGTCATGTGTAAACTTGATGATGTTTTTGTAGATGTGGGAAACGCTCATTAAAGTGAAAGTTACACATGAAAAATGTAAGAATACACATCCTATAAACTGTATTTCCTAACTATACCCACTAGATTTTTTTCTTAACATTACAATAGGTTTTCCAAATAAGGAAAATTTTCATTTCCACAAAATTTAGAAAACCCTGTATTAAAAAGTCAAATGAGTTTTAACTGAAGGCCTTACAGGTTGTTTATACACTAATATGCATTATGAATCCCCCAGATAGGAGCATGTAGAAATATAGTATTGTATTCATCAAACTTGTCCCAATGCTATTTCAAACATGTGGCTATATGTAGAACACTCTCTTCTACTCCGCATTATTTAGGAATTAATGGTATAGAATAAAGTGGAGACTTGAACAATTTCTTAAGGAACCATCAGAACTGCTCACTATTATTTTAAGGTCATTCCATGAGTTTATAAAAAATGACATGCTATATTCATATTCTAACCATTCATATGGTTTTTCAATTTTATGTACTGAAATAGGCCTTTAATTTTGTGAACAGTGCTCTTTCTTCTACATGAAATACTGCTTCCCCAGATCCTGTTGATCCTCCTATAACAAGAGTTTTATAACTAGTTTTCTCACGTTTGTTTCTTTGAGGATAGATCTATTACTACACATCTAATTCCATAGTGTAGTCCTATGTTTGTTAAAATTTGTTTTATTTAATTGAAAAGTGGAAATGAAACGGAAGAAGATTGCGGTTTCAAATGGTGTCTGGAACTAGTGTATTTGTTTATTTATTTATTTTATTTATTGATGGGGCTGGGATTATGTTTAGGGCCTAACATATGTTAGGCAAGCACTCTACTACTGAGCCACACTTCTAGTGTTAAAACTGTGACTACATAAATGAAAGCCTACAAACAAACAAAAACTTTGAAAGTGAATATTTACATTTGAAGGTAAACTTGATTTAACAGAAAGCATATTACTAAATACTCTTTTATTAAATGTTTACATAAACTAGTTGACAAAAATACTGATCCTCCCCCCTTGAAAATATTTCCTATAACCATTGTGTATACCAAGGTATATTAAATCTGCATGGTTCTAGACTGGTCTCCAACTCCTGGGCTAAAGTGTTCCTCCAACCCCCACTTGATGAATAGCTGGGACTACAGGTATGAGCTACCACATCAGTTTTTATTTTCTTTTGTTCCATCATGGTGATAGAACCTAGGGCCTCATATAGGTTAAGCAGACACTCCATCATTGAGGTATATCCTCACCTCTAATTCTTAAAAAATCATATATGAAGTGCTCTTTAAATTCTAAGTTACACTAATATATCAGCGTATAATTTTATGTGTGAAGTGAGTTCTGTATTGAAATATTGTATGACAACCAATTTAGATTGGCCTTTTTATTTTCTCAACTTCCCATGATAAATATGATAATAAAGAATAAAGAAACTAATTTCCATTTAAAAACTGAGAAAATACTGAAGAATTTCCAAAGTGCATAGTGAAGAAATTCCAAAATTCCAAAATCCCATATCCCTTCCTATATGCCTTAACTGGGGCTAAGGTTTAGCTCTTTTGGTAGAGTGCCACTCTGCACTCTCTGAAGTTCCAGGTTCGATTCCTAGCACCACAAAAATGGGAGAAGAACCTGGCAACCCATTCTTGAAACAATCTCAATACAATCAGCCATTGAGAACCCTATGAAATAGCAGAGAAGCATTTACATAGTACAGTTCACAGTGTCTGCAAATCTTTCATTCTGTTATGCATAGGGTCACTATGAGTTGAACCTGACTCGAAAGCAGCTAACAACAACATATGTCTCAACTATCATCTAAAAGCTAATGTTTAGGCATATCTTGGCAAATATCCTAATAAAACAGAAGTTTTGCAAGCTCATGTGTCCAGCATTTAACACTATGTAGGTTTTCCTCTCTTTAATTTTGTAATTAAATTCCAACAATGAGCACACGCATAATCAAAGTTGTTGGGATATTGCTTTAATATTTGGAAGTAAATTTTACATTATGTGTGATTTTAGTACAAGCCAGAGTAATATAAATACAACCATTGGTCAGCCTTTTTACAAAGAAATATTATGGTTTTTTTTTTCCTTCTTTCCCTTTATGGATAAGTGGTGGTGTACAGAGTTATACAGCATTTGCTTTTTCCCTTGTGCAACTATTACATCACTTTTGGTTACGCTGTCTTCAACTTACAAAGTTTATGGAAACTTTTGATTAATATATGGTAAAACTTGTATGCATCTGTTTTTTAATTACTGTAGATTTATAAAGTTTATAACTTCAAATATCTCTAAGATTTGTCTTTCTTCCTATCATAGTAATTATATCATAGTAATTATTTGTAAATATAGTAAATATCGTAGTAATTATTTGTAACATTTTAAGTATTAAGTTGTAGACTTTAACTAAAAATTTCTTGAATTTGTAACTTAATCTAGAGAAGAGTTTTTATAAAATATTAAATTTTCAATTTCATCTCTAGCTCTCTTTATATATTCTTATTAACAATAATTATTTATACTTATCTCCATGCATATCTTGAATGCATTTTCTTCTGATGATTTGTTAAAGGTGTATAGGAAATTTACCTATTTCATACATAGATATTTTATCTAGCACATCTTTTGAACCCTCTTTGAAAAGATGGTCTTTCCCTATGTGGATTTCCCATACAGAATAAAGTTCCTATTCGTTTGCAGTGGAACATTACTGTGCCACAAAGAGACAAGAAATTGATAGGAGTCTGTCAGTAATTTCTGTGTGATCACTAAAATGAGAAGTGCTGAGAAACACTGAACACAGTCATAACATCATTTGTCCTTTTTTTCTCTCATCCCATTGTTGTGGCTGAGTATGTTGGTATAATGTATAACAGATACAGTGATCATAGTCTAGTTTCTCTTTCTCCTGATGTTTAAAGAAAACATTATTAATGTCTCACCATTAAAAATAATGAAAAAATGATTTGTGTTCTTGGTTGCTTGTAAATAATTATCATCAAGTTTAGGAATTTTCGTGTTATTCCTAGTGTTCTGGCATCTAATATTAAGAGTATGCCAAATTTTATTAAATATATTTTCTGTATCAAATAAGATGATACTTGTAAATATATTAATAATTTTCCTTGCTTTCCTTGTATTTTTGGTTATAACACACCAAAATAATCAACTGAAATAGAATGCTTATATTCAGGGTTGTATTAGTTTGTTAAGGACTGTCATAGCAAAGAACCATCCATTTGGGTAGCTTAAATGAGAAATTTAGTTTTTCTGAGATCAAGGTGGCAGAAGAGGTTTTCCCATAGAAGCTTCTCTCTTTGGCTTGCAGATGGCTGTATTTTTGTTGTATTCCCAAGTGATCACCCTTTGTGCATACTTATCTTTATCTTTTCTTACAAGGACATTAGTCATATTGAATAAAGTCTCACCCACCGGCCTCATTTAACTTAATTGTATCTTTAAAGGCCTATCTGCAAATACAGTTACTTTCTGAGGTTCTTGGGGTTAGGATTTCAACATGATTTTTTTTTCAAGGAGATTCACAGTTCAGTTCACAGGAAATGTAAAAATATTTTAAGGAAGATTTTGTTTTGCTTGTAGTTATAGCTATAGATTAATATGAAATTGTAGAAATATGAATTGTAGAATTATAATACAGTCAGAGCCCATGCAGCTTTTATCTAATTTCCCATCTAAATCAACAATTTTGTGTCTACCACCTTTTTATTTCTAGGAAGAGCTTAAATGTTTACATTATTATTACTATTATTAATATAATTATTATACCATACTAGAGATTGAAACCAGGTAAGTGCTCCACCACTGTAAAAGTGAAAAGTGAACATATATATATATATATATATATATATATATATATGTATGTATATATATAATTTTTTCAGTACTGGGGGTTGAACCCAGGCCCTGAGCCTGCATGCTTTGCAAGTGCTGGACCACTGAGCTGCACCCCCAGCTTTTTTTTTTTTTTTTTTTTTTTTTTTTTTTTTTT
>VMDO01026521.1:0-26600 GCA_007922755.1 Pedetes capensis | reverse complement strand
TTGAGAAATAATTCACATAGTGTATGATAACTCATTTAAAGTGTACTGTCCTATAGTTCTTATGTTCACAAAAGTTGTGTGACCACAACCACCATTAATTTTAAAAGACAAGTAACATCAACTAAAATGAAAATTTCTAATATATGTATAATTTAAAGATAAATTCTCACTCTCCTTTCATGACCTAATTAAAGATTAAGAAATCAATATTCTAAATATTATAAGAATTGCTAACAAATTTCTTATATTCAGAATACAGTAATGATTTTAATCTTACATTTGTTTGGTATTAACCAGTCATAAATAGCTAAGTTGTACTGTGCACTAGTCAATGCTTATAGGTCACTGTGGTCAAATTTAAAAGATGAGACAGTGGTACTTCTCTCCAAATTTATTCCTATCGTTTTATAGATAGATACATAGATGGAGATATCTCAGATGTGTGTGAGAAAATTATGCATGAATATAATTATATATAAATGTTTATGACATGTTTCATAAACTTTGAGAACACAGATTTTTCAGCTGGTGAAGTATTTCAGTGTATCAGTAACTAAGCTAAGAATCTGCAATGTAGCCTTTTAAAATCTTCCTGATCAAATTTAATTCTACTGGGCAATATAAAGGACCCACTTACATTTCCAGCTCTTTAAGGAAAATTGAAAGAACAGTTTTAACAACTGTGCCGTTTAGTTATAATTGTTTGCTAATAAAAGACTGATTTTATTTCAGAGAAAGTAAAAATTGCCCATAGCAGCCAAGCCCCAACTAACACAGAGTTCATTATGTTCTACCTTGATGGATGCAAGCATTTATAAAATCTGGGCTCTGTGCTTTACAAGACATAGAATAACTAACTAATTTTGAAAATCCAATCCTAAATCTAATTCAGGGAGAAAACCTCTCAACCTAACAAAAGGAATTATTACCGGAGATTAAATTGCTTCACGTTCTTCATTGTTCTAGTTGAGTCAGTAGGGAATATTAATTGAGATGTGCCATGGATGCCAGTGTGTGTTCCATAGTGGTTCACAGGTTTCCTGGTGGTCTTTCCAACGGGAATAGCATAAATGAGTGGAATAAGACAGATCACTGTGAACCACAGTAGTTAAGCCATTGTTCTGTTTGGCACAAAAGGTAATGGTTGGTTGATTTGCTTTATTTCTGTGCTGCTCTGATTCCCCACTCCCCATACACCCTAATCTCTACCACTTCCTCTGTGAGTCATCAGCCTCTCAACCCAGAGAGACCACAGGAGCTACCTCCTAGAAAACAGCTCTAATAGAGCTATTACTCAAATTCAATTCTTTTTAAGTCTGATAAGAACAGTGAGTTTTGAGAAGATAGAGAAAAAAATTAGTTTGCATTTTCTGCTTCGAAGAGCCTCCAAATCATGCTGACCTATTTCATATTTCTGTGCAGACCCATGATCAATTTGTCTCAATAGTTCTTTATGAACAAATATAATTTAGATTTAAGATATAAGAATATTTTAACGTTATTAAATAAATTAAAGATTTTAATGTGATATTATTATTATTAAAATTGTTTAGTATTTATTTTCATTTGGAGTAGCTTCTCTTCTTTCGCAAATTTGAAAGGCTATATTTTAGTACTTTTTTTCCTCACATCAAATCTATGGAATAATTTTCTGCTATTCTACATCTGATACAGTCACTATTGTGACCTCCATTAGGTATAACCAGCCCTGATTTCACCACACAAGGAGATCTTGAATTAGATTTGAAAGAAGAACTTGATTTATAGTTGTTGATTTATAGTTCCATTCTATTTTAAAATAAATAACATCCGTCAGGCTTTGATATGAGAGAATTTTCACAGTTTGCTGGCAAAATCTTGCTGGCCTCATACCCAATCAGGTATTTGTATTGTTGTTGTTATTAGGTGCCATAGAGTCAAGTCTGACTCATAGCGACCCACATAGGGTTTTCAATGGCTGATTGTCTTGGGATTGCTTTGGGAGTAGATTGCCAAGTCCTTCTCCCAATCAGATATTCAGTTAGAGATTTTGTTCACTAAAGACGAAAATGTTGGCTCTGCCTAGACAGTAGCAATGGTGGTGGGCTACTTAATAAGACAGAATGGGGAGCCCAAATGTCAGGCTTCTACTATTATTCAACTCCTTGTGTGGACCTTCAGGTTAAATAAGATATTCAAAATGGTAAAATGATAACTAAAGAAAGCTCATGGATGAATGCATTTCTCTTACCAGTAATGTGAAGGAAATTTGTGGGAATGTGTGACAACTGTCAATAGCAATGTCTTCTTGTTGACCGGAAGTATGAGGGAAATAAAATGAGATCCAACAGCAATTGTATGAGTAGAGAGAGTTTACTAGGCTGATGGGCCCCTCTCCTCTCTCTGCCCTCCACACGCAGATTTTCTTTTTCCTATTAACTCTCACTTTACGGCATCCATTTTGCTTTGCTGCCCCCTCCATGTCTGTCTTTCTTATGGTGGCCTGTACTGGTCAGAAGGATCAATCTACCATACATACCCTCATCCTTCATCCCTCAAACGTGTGTTTCTGGAGAGTCTTTGGGTTTTCTTCCCTCCCATACAGACTTTAATGGTGAAATTGTTGAAAAGACCTAAAGATTTGGCCTACTTAGAAATATTTTTAGCTAACCAAGGACTACACCTGTTTTAAAAAGGGCAGTACAATTGTCTTATACATCTATATTTAAAATCTATTTCCCTGTTAGAGGATGAAGTCTAACTTATTGTGTGAATAAGACAATTACTTTTGTAGCCTTAGTTATATTAGGAATTGGAATGGTATCTCTTACTATTTATTCATTCCAAAAATGTATTTTCAGGACCACTGAGATGCCTGCCAGAAATGTAATGTTACATTTGTAGAGAATTTTAATTATCTCTATCTGAATTTAAAGAAAATCTTTGGGGAGTTGAGCAATATTAAGAGATTTAAAGACTCACTGTTTATAAATCCCACGTTCAGCCTCAGCAATACATGGCTTTAAGAGTATGCACCTCAAGTTCCAAAAATAGCTGTTTTTAAAATATGTGTGTCTTGCATTTTATGGTGCTGCCAGATATTTTAGAGCCATGACTGTACACTGGAAAATTCCACCGTACCTATTCAACTAGTTTTCTCAGAATGGACAACATGCTACACAAGTAAAGTTCTGCAACTTCAAATTCAAATTAGTTTTTGGTTAAGAAAAAATAATTAATATCTACTCTTGTGTTTTGGGGAACTTCAAGTTTTGTAGGAGTCCATTGTAAATTAATCCCTGCTGAATGTTCATTTGCTTTCCCGCATCATCTAGGGGACTTGGGATGTAATACTTTTACCCATATGTTTTAGTTTTTATTCATACAGCATGTATTAGTTTTACATAATAAAACATTTGATGGTTTGTTAATCCTCAGATATATAAACATATATAAGTCTGAAGGCCATCTAATTATACCCCATTATAACAGATGCACCTGCAGCCAAAGCACTGTGGCCTCTGATCCCGTCAGATCTCGGAAGCTAAGCAGGGTCGGGCCTGGTTAGTACTTGAATAGGAGACCTCCTGGGAACACCAGGTGCTGTAGGCTGGGGAGAAGGGCTTGGCAACCCACTCCCCAATATCAACCAGCCATTGGAAATCCTATGACTAGCAGAGAAGCACTGACAATAGTGTTTTGTCTGTTGTACATAGGGTCACTATGAGTTGGACACCGACTTGACGGCACCTAAAAATAAAAGAACAGATGCATTATTTTATAATGAAAAGGGATTTCTTCTTTAAAATGATGAGCTATTTACAACTGCTTGTTTTCTTATGCTATCAATAATATTCATGATGATGTTTAAAATACTCTAGGCATACCAAGTGACCCCAAGGATATTTGTCTCACATAAACAGTAAAACAAATCCCATTGAGAAATCCCAAGAGATGTATGTATTTCATGATCTAATGAGTAAATCAGGTGGAAAATAGCCCCGTATTGATCAACAGAACTCACTTTTTTTATTACTTATTTTTTTCTGTAAAGATTTCTTAAATATAAGGCATTGTGCTGGGGAGATTTTATTTAAAACCACAAGTAAATAATCCTTCAGTCTTGCAAAAAATGATCTTTAGTAAAATAATCACTTTACTATTTGTTGTACAATTCCTTTCTAAATGTCCTTTTTATCTTCTTGAATAAGTTTGAAAATATTTCATTTCATAGAATCACTCTGCTCTAGGAGAACAGATATGAAAACTTGTCTTACTAACTTCAAGTTTTCCCAAATCAATGTTTGTTCCCAACCAGTGTTTTCTGAAGAGTCTGCTGTCTCTACCTATTTCTTCACATTCTAGCAAAAGTGTAAGAGAAACAGGTTCCAGACACTCATAACCAAAAACTGTGCATAAATGAAAAGTGGAAAATGGAAAGGATCCCAAGAAGCCATGTCTTTCTCCTGATAGGGTGGCTCTGTCTGTCTCAACAAACGGGTTAAAAACAAGGAGAATAAAAGATCAGCTGAGTTTTAGAGCCACCTGGCCAGGGTGAGCCACTGAGTAGAGAGACCCCTGGAAATAAAGGTTCTTCAGTACCCTTCCACATAGAACTAAATGCTAGCTTAGACTAACAAGCAGTTTGGAATGGTTTGGTGATAAGGAGGAGTAAGGAAGAAAATTGGGGCTGGAAATTTGAATAATGGAAGGGAATGTCCTGGGAAACTGTAAGGCTGACTCTGACAGGGCATACTCATCAACATTCGCCGTGGAGGCTTGCTTTGCTTGGCACCAGTTTTTTTTTTTCCCCTTCTTCTTCTCTTTTCTTTTCTTTTTCCTTTCTTGTCTCTTCTTTTCTCTTTTCTTTTCTTGTTTTCTTTCGCTCCCTTCCTTCCTTCTTTCCTTCCTTTCTTTCTCTTTCTTTCTTTTTTTCTTCCTTCATTTCCTTTCCTTTCCTTTTCCTCCTTTCCTCCTCTTCCTTCCTTCCTTCCTTTTTCTCTTTCTTTCTCTTTCTTTCCTTCCTTCCTTCCTTCTCTTCCCTTCCCTTCCTTTCCTTTCTCCTTCCTTCCTTCCCTCTTTTCTTCCTTCCTTCCTTTTTTGATTATTAGCCTCACTCTAGAAAACATGAGCCTCAGAAAATTAGGTCAGTTAAGCATTTTGGGCATGAATAAAGGTTGAAGTCTGGTATTTTTAAGGAAAATTTCAGGGGCAACAATGCAAGAGAAAACTTGTGGGAAAATTCCATATTTATTGCACCTTAAAAGGGGCACTCCCCATGTATCTGTCAGCTTGCTCTGTTGTGGGGGCTTGCATGCTGCTGTGGTGCTGAAAGCTATGCCACTGGTATTTCAGATGCCAGCAGGGCCACTTATGGTGGACAGCTTTCAGCTGAGCTTCTGGACTAAAACAGACTAGGGAGAAGGACCCAGCAACATACTCCCAAAGCAATTTTGTTGATAGGTGTTGTCCAGTTGGGTGTGACACATAGCGACTGTATGTGCAACAGAATGAAACTTTCCCTGCCACTGTGCTATGCCTAGCACTATGCCAGTGCTTCTCTGTTACTCGTAAGGTTTTCAATGGCTGATTGTTTCGTGATTGGGCTATCAAATCCTTCTCCTGTTTTATGAGGTGCTGGGGATTGAACACAGGATCTTAACCTCAGCCCTCCCAAAGCAATTCTTGTTGTTGTTGTTGTTGTTGTTGTTGTTGTTGTTGTTGTTGTTGTTGTTAGGTGTCCTTGAGTTGGTCAGACTCATAGTGACCCTCATAGGGTTTTCCATGGCTGACTATTTCAGGATTGCTTCAGGAGTGGACTGCCATGTTCTTCTTCCCAAAGTAGCCATTAAAAACTCTATGAATAGCAGAGAAACATTATCAAATATAGTGCTGGAAAATGAACACCCTTCCCCAGGCTGGAAGGCATTCAAGGAGAAAGAGTGTCCTCCTCAAAGTAGAGTTGACCTTAATGATGAGAATGAAGTAAAGTCCCTGGGACCTCCAGTTGCTGTTGTGGCACGACTCAAAATAAGAAATACAGTGGCTGCCACAATGGGCTAAAACATAAAATGATCTGTGTGCATGGCAAAGTGTTAGGTAGTGTTTTGTTCTGCGGCACTTAGGGTCGCTATGAGATGGATCCAACTCAGTGGCACCTAACAACAACAAAAGGAACCCAATAACTTTCCAAGTGTATTAAGATCTGTCACTCTACTTAGAATGAAAAAATGGTATATAGAAGTACTGTTTATTAGTCTGCATATTTCAACATGTATTCATCTATAAAAATATCAGTGCACACAATATCAGATCCTAAGATCAAAGAAATCTGAGAAGGCTTTGTTTAGGAAGGAGCAATAAAGATGTGGTTGGAAGCAGGAATGCTAGAGTCAGGCAGATTTAGGTTCAAATTCTATCTCTACTTTTATTAGCAATGTTACCTTGGGAGAGGCACTTCCTGGTTCAGTAGCTTCCTCTGTTCAATGAGAAAAATACTAGTAGCTGCCACACAAACTGGTAGTAACTGTTCAGTGGATTAATCAGTGCCTACAGCACAGTACCTGTTATAGTACACATATTGTTTTTACTTCCCAGAGTTGCTTACACTCATTTGAACATCTACATTATATCATACTTAATTTACATTTTTAGCTTCATGTTTCTATTAAATTCCTATTGCAGTTTGAATCTGCATTCATTTCATCTTTGGATCACCACATTGTGACTACAACGATCTTTCAGTGAAGGTTTATTTGGCAATTTATTTAACTCTTTAAAAACCTGTCTCTTCTCAAAATAATTTGCATACTTGTCATTAAAGTCAATTCAACTTTAAGGAGGCAACTCTTCCCCAGTTGTTTCTTGAATGCCTTCCAGCCTGGGGAGCTCATTCTTCAGCACTATATTTGACAGTGTTTCTCTGCTATTCATGGGGTTTTCAATGGCTAATTGTTTTGAGAGTGGGCTGCAGGGTCCTTGCCCCTAGTCTGTGTTAGTCTGGAAGCTCAGCTGAAACCTGTCCATCATGGGTGGTCCTGCTGGAATCTGAGATATCGGTGCTGTAGCTTTCAGCATCACAGCAACACTCAAGCCCCCATAGCACCCCAAGTTGACAGACACATGGGGCACTCAAGTGCTAGACACTACAAACCCAGCCTTTTAGTTGACTTGTACACACGGCAGTTTAGAAAAGCGACTTTCTTTGTATGTCCAGACTACTAAACTATTAATGCCATAGTAAATCAAAGCTAGAATGTATCAAGAATGTATCTCCACGATATTCCCCTTGTATCTGTTTAACAGATGTGGAAGCTGGACCTATCCTATGACTCTGATTGTATCACAACATTTGGTAGGCAGCAATAATGGTGTGCCCAGGCCTCCAATTACAGAATTAGACATGGTCCTGACTCAGTTGGCATGTTGTCAACTTGGACAGAGATGTGATGCAAAGCAGCATTAGGAGGAGCTGAGTAACAATGGGGAAGGAAATCCAATGAGTGTTTTCATTACTGTTTGTTTCTAGTATCATTCACATTACGTACGTCGACTTATCTCTGTGATGTTGGAACATCTCTCTATAGGTAGTTTCTTGGTGGTTTCTTTAAGTATTAATTTGTTTGTACATAACTTATAATCTAATGATGTCATTTTACCAGCTTCCTGCCTTCTGTTATTGACCCTTTACCTTACAACTGTTCTAGAAATGTTTAGAACCATATTAAATAGTGTTATGGTTTTTGTACCAACTATGAATAATAATATAAAGAGCTAAAAAGGTAAAGAACCACCTACTACGTTTACCCATATTTTCCTTATCATGTTTTTTCTACCTGCCTGATGTTCCAAAGTTCCTTCTCTTAGTAATTTATTTTTGTTTAGCGAAATTCCTGTTAAGGTAGGTCTGCTAATGTCGAAGGGCTGGAATTTAGCTCAGTTGGTAGAGTGCTGCTCTGCACTTTCAGAGGACCTGAATTCGATCCCCTGCACCACAAAAATGGGAGAAAGATATGGCAATCCACTCCCAAAACAATCCTGAAACAATCAGCCATTGAAAACCCTATGAGGGTTGCTACAAATCGGACCTAACTAGACAGCACCTAACAACAAGCTAGTGTCAAAATATCTTAGTTTTTGTTTATTTGAGAATGCCATATTTTTTCTTCATTCATAAAGGATGATTCCTTGTATATAAGATTCTGGGTTGACAAGATTTTTGTTTGTTGTTTGTTTTTTTGTCATTCAGAATGTTATACTACTTTCTTCTCTTCTGTCTGGTTTCTGATGAGAAATGTGCTATCATTTGAATTTTTCATATGGATCACGTGCCCTTTCTCTCTGGCAACTGTCAAGAGTTTTTCCTTTGCTTTTAATTTTCAGAAGTTTAATTAGAATGAATCTAGCATGGATTTATTTGGCTCATCTTGTTTAGTATTTAGTTAGCTTTTCTTTTTCATATCTGAGGACTTTTCAGCAACTATATTTTTAAATAATTTTTCCAGCCCTGTGCTCTTTCTCTCATTCTCCAGGACTTTTGTGACAGGATGTTAGGATTTTTTTTTTTTAATTGCCCCACCTGACCCTGGCTTCTGTTTATCTTTCTTAGTCCATTTTATCTCTCTTTCAAATTGGGTAGTTTCTATTTTCTATGTTCTAGATACCTTTCTGTTGCCTCCAGTGTCTTATTGATCCAATCCTCTAAGCTTTATTTTATTAATTTTTGTTAAGTCTACTCATAAATATATATTTTCAATATTGCTGAAAATTGGAGAAATATTTTTAAAAAATTAATTCCTATTTCTTGGTATTATATGAACAGAATTTATATTTTGCTTACATTAATGCTGGGTAGTTCTTCTATTAATTTAAATTATGTATGTGTCAATTTTTTTGAATTTTTAGCATAAAATTATACCATATGGGAGTAAGTGTCCAGCTTCTTCCTTTCTAGTCCCTTTATTTTTTTTCTACTTTGATTTTCTTCACTTACCTAGGTATTTGTAACTTGTAGCCAAAAGGTAGTATTTCTACTGATTTATAGATAAGTAAATAAAATTCTGAAAAATAGTGTTCATTTCCTGAAGATCACAGAAGTCTTAAATATATCTTTCCATTGTTTTCCATGATCCCACATTAAGTCTGTCAACAATGATTGCATTGTTACAAAATTAGAAAAATATAAAAATCTGTAGTTAATTTATTGAATTGCAATACTCCCTATCTTTATTACTACTGCTACTACTGTCTTTGTAAAGGAAAGTGAGGAAAAATTAATGTGTTTTCCAGTAATGTTACATTTTGTTTATTTGTGAGGTACCATCTAGTTGGGTCCCATTCATAGCAACCTTATGTACAACAGAGTGAAACACTATGCCATGCACACAATTTTTTATGCTTAAGTCCATTATTGCAGCCACTGTGTCAATCCATCTAGTTGAGCATCTTCCTATTTTTCATTGACCTGCTACTCTCCCAAACATGATGTCCTTCTCCAAGGATTGTTCCTTCCTGACAACCTGTCCAAATACATAAAACCCAGTCTAGCCATCCTTGCTTCTAAGGAGCACTCTAGTTGCATTTCTTCTAGGACAGATCTGTTGGTTCTTTTGGCAGTCCGGGTATATTTAACATTCATCTCAGATTTCAAGTGCTTTGCTTACAATATCCTAACATGTTTTGTTTCATCTGTCAATTGTTATGTGAAATGAATTTGAATTTATGATTCGTGTTATGATGAAAATTTTTCTTTATTTTGTTCTGTCAGTTTGGAGTTTACTTTCTTTTCTCTTGTCTTTTTCCCTCTTCCCTTCTTTTCTCTTCTTTCTTCTTCTTTTCTCTTCTCATTCTTCCTTCCTCTCTCCCTCCTTCCCCTTGCTCCTTCTTTTCTTTCTTTCTTTTTTTCTGTTTTGTTAGTTTGTTTGCTTTTGAGACAAGATCTGGCTAAGTAGTTCAGGCTGACCTTGAACTCACAATCCTCTTACTTCAGCTTCTTGAAGGCTGGAATTACAGGCTTGCACTATCTGCATGCAGCTACAGTACCGGTTTTCATTTGGTGTCCATAGCTGGATGCAACAATAAATAAAGGCAATAGCATGGTACAAAATACAAAAGGAAGATAGATAGCTGGAAGATCCTACAACCAAAATGAAGAATGGTAGTAAAAGGTGTCATTGATAGGCTAGACTAGAAATTGATCCATTGCAAAAGAATAATTGTGTCTGATGTATTTATTCATCTGAGCTATTTTCCTTTAATTCACTCTGACATTCTGCAATCCTTATGTCAGGGCACCAAGAAGAGCTTGTCTTTATGGGCTTTTGCTGCATGCAGTCATTTCAGAAGGTATTATTTGACAAGCAACATTGATCATAACTTCTATTTGTTATATAATGTTGTTGTTGTTGTCAGGTCCAACTCATAGCAACCCTATGTACAACAGGTGAAACACTACTGTCAGTGCTTCTCTGCTATTCATAGGGCTTTCAATGGCAGATAGTTTTGTTGAGAGTGAGCTGCTGGGTCCTTCTGCTAAGCCTGCAGCACCTGGTATTCCAAGGCGGTCTCCCATTCATAGTACTAACCAGATCTGACTCTGCTTACCTTCTGAGATCGGATAGGATTGGATGCCACAGTGGTACGGCTACAGGCTTATTATAAAATAAAATCTGAGATTTAATTATGTTTACAACTCTTGTAAGGCCAATATCAGCTATAAAGCACATTTTCTTTTTTTATTTCCTCTCTGTTGAAGTGCATTTTTTAAAAATTACTACTAATCGAAACAACAATTTGAAGCAGAAGTTCCTTCAAGAATGGCCCCATGGGTGTAAGTAGCCTTTGAGGGAACCTCAGGTTGAGCCTGTAATAAATAGGCCATTCTCCTGCTGTGGAAAACCAGAAAGATGATTGGATGTTATTTGGAAACACTATGAGTGAAGTCCTGAGGACCAAGGTTATGGAAGACTAAGATGATTACTAAAAAATAACATATCTCTGCTTATGAGATAGCTGTGGGTTATGTGAGCTGCCAAACCCCATCCTCAAAATCTGAATACAGCTGTTTAATCAGAAGAAACAAAGTCCCATCTATGGTTTCCCCACATACACTGTTGCATGCACCGATCATTGAACCAAAGCAAGTAACACATGCTTCCCATCTCAATTTACTTAACATTTACCTGATTGCAAACCAGAGTTTATTAACTCCTGTGCTCCTCTGTTTATCTCCTTTAAACTTAACCTCACTATGATTAAATGGACTGCTACTTTGGATTCTGGTAATGATAGCAGAGCATGGTTTTAGAAGTAAAATCTCAACTTACAGAGTTGAAAATACTAGAAGTGAATCCCATGGCTAGAAACCCAAGGTGATAATTCAGGCAATGAGGATTCCAATTTTCCTACCTAGGACATGACTGATAATAAGGATGGACATGTCAATAAATAATTACCAAACTAATACAACAAAGAAATAAAAATATATTCTCTTCATCACCTAATTGTTGTTGTTGTTAGGTGCCATCGAGTCAGTATCCGACTCATAGCGACCCTCTGTACAACAGGGGAAACACTATTGTCAGTGCTTCTCTGCTGTTCATAGGGTTTTCAATGGCAGATTAATTTTTGGGAGGGGGTTGCCAGGTCCTTCTCCCAAGCCTACAGCTTCGGTGTTCCCAGGTGGTCTCCCATCCAGGTACTAACCAGGCTCGACCCTGCTTAGCTTTTGAGATCTGACGGGATCGGATGCCACAGGGCTACAGCTGCAGGCTCATCACCTAATTAAGATAAATTATTTTACTTTAGCTAACATTTTGATGGGCTAGGATTTAGCTCAGTTGGTAGAATGCTGCTCTGCAGTCTCTGATGTCCCAAGTTCTATTCCCAGCACCGCAAAGTGGGAGAAAGACGTGGCAACCCACTTCCAAGGCAATCCTGAAACAGCCATTGAAACCCCTATGAGGGTCGCTATGAGTTGGACTCCACTCGATGGCACCTAACAACAACAACAACAACAAACCTTTTGATGTCTGCAGCCATAGCATCCTGGCATCAGATCCCTCCTGATCTCAGAAGCTAAGCAGGGTGGGCTTGGTTAGTCCCTGGATAGGACTGGGAATGCCAGGTGCTACAGGCTAGGGAGAAGGATCTGGCAACTCACTCTCAAAACAGTCTGCCATCAAAAGCCCCATGAATAACAGAGAAGCACTGACATAGTCCCAGGTGTGGCAGTGTCAAGTATTGTTTTGTTGTGTTATACAAAGGATCACCATGAGTTGGACCCAACTCGACAGCACCTAACAACAACAACAACAACATTTTGATATGATAATTGTATCTATGCCCACAGCTGTAGCCCTGTGGCATCCGATCCCGTCAGATCTTGGAAGCTAAGCAGGGTCGGGCCTGGTTAGTACCTGGATGGGAGACCACCTGGGAACACCAGAAGCTGTAGGCTTGGGAGAAGGACCTGGCAACCCCTTCCCAAAAATTAATCTGCCATTGAAAACCCTATGAACAGCAGAGAAGCACTGACAATAGTGTTTCCCCTGTTGTACGGTGGGTCGCTATGTGTTGGATACTGACTCAACGGCACCTAACAACAACAACAACAACAATTGTATATATAAAGCAATAATGGGCTAGGTGGGGGAATCATTTTAAGGAAGTATTTTACTTAACTAGCAAAATATTCTGGAATTTTTGCTGGCTATATCCAAATATAATTAACAATGGTCATACTTATAAAAAGTCCTTCTGGTTTATCCCAGATTACTTTCTAAGATCTAATATTTTACTCCTTGTATTATTTCCTCTTCATTATGCTTTCCTTCATTTTAAATTCTCCATCAAGACTGCTTACCAAGTCAATTACCCCCAAACTCTCACTTTATAAGTTAACAACAAAAAAAAATAGTATAGTCAATAACCCTAGAACAGATATAATTTTTTAAAAAAATAATTTGCAGCACAAGCTCTTTAGAGATATATTCCCTCCCTCCTCTGTGAATGTGTCTAATGAGAGAATGTGTATCAAGAGGGGAATATACCATTTGGGTTCCCAGATTGCTTGCCCTATTTAGCATTATTATTTTTTTTTAAGTTGCAATTAGTATTAGCCTTAAGAAATGAATGAAGATTGGTGATGAATGGAGAAGTTAATAGATGTTAGTATTGTAATTAGCAAGGGTCTGATCTTACAGGAGTGGTTTTACAACTGCAGTCTTTAGAGGGCACGCAAGTCTCCAGCCTGTCTGCGTGGAGCTTTGTACCACAATGTGATTGAAGGGTTTCATTGGGAAAGGTGGAGTTGCCCTTCCTTCCCCCACCCCCGGCATGACAGGCAGGCCAGGAAAGGATATGGAGTCTGAGACTCATTCAGCTTCGCAGACACAGTCTATCTTCTCCCCAGACTAGGGAGAACAGAAGCGAGTAGAAGTGTAAATGGTCTTTGGGAGCAGGCATAATGTAATTGAAATGATGTTTTTATTTCAGTAGGAAAAAATGGGGCTATCAGTTTGGAGAGAGGAATCTTATAGATATGTTGCTGGAAGAGAGTGATCTTATTACTTGGAGAGGTAGCAAGAAGAATTTCCTATTGTGCACTTTGTCGACCCATTGCCCATAGGGTTCCTTTTTCCGTATGGCCAGTTCCTTGTCTAAGAAACAGAAGACAAAGTTAAGCTTAGCGAGAGTACCAAGAAAAAGAGTCTAATGAAAAATATACAGGGGACTGGGAATGAACAATGTAATTAATACAGGTTCTGAGGTAATTGTGAGCATAAACTTTTACATTTGGAACTATATTTAAAACTAACAACACTTAGCATTGGTAATGGTGCCAAAGAGCTGATATCTGTCATGTACTCTTCAAGGCATGTAAATTGTTACCATTTTCACAGAGAACCATTTGGCAAGTCTACTAATGAAAAATATCAAAGACAAGAATGCTCTTTGATCCTGTAAGTACAGTACAAAATAATCTATCACAAGGAAACAGGTATGAGTAAAAATGTATGAAAAATATATGAATATTCTTACAACATTGACTATAATTGAAGGGAGGCAGGGAAGACTCCAAGTATATAACCAGTGATAAGGGATAAACTGAACAAATTATGATATATTAATACAATGGAATACTACATATTATTTTTAGCAAAATGTTTAAATACAGGGAAAATTGTGCAAAGTAAAAATACACAATAGTGTCGGAGAGGCTTTCTAATTAAATCACAAAGTAATTGTCACTACACTAAAACTAAAAATTTTTTCTGCATAAATTTAAATGAAGGACATCAAGAATAGCAATCAGAGGAGGACAAATTACAATATATATGGATTGAAAAATTTGTTTTATTTTATATATAAAGAGACCATTTAAGTTAATAAGAAAAGCATAAGCAATAGCAAACTGAGCTAAGTTCATTAAACAGGCAATTTTCAAAGAAACACAAGTGGATAGTAAGAATTCTCAACCTTCATCTTGTTTTAAAAATTCATTTAAAACAACGAATTGCATCTCTTTCAACTATCATACTGAAGAAGTTACATATTTTTAAAAACCAATGGACAATGTGGTAAAAGTGAAAGACTAAATGATTTCATGCTGTCTTTCTGAGTATGGAAAATAGTAACATTTGGATATCTGTATAACTCTTTTAAAAAATTTATGCATTCATATTTTCACCCCACCATTGCACTTCTAAATATTTATTTTGTAGACATTCTAAAATGTATCCCATATTTGTATGCAGGAATATTCTCTGCAACATTGTTGATAAACTAAAGATAAAAATAAAAAGACAGCCTATTTAGGTAAATTGTATTGCATCCTTTCAATGGAATACTATATGTTCTTCAAAAAATGGGGTAGATCTATATTGCTGATGCCAAAGGATCTATATGTAAATGCATTATTAATGGACAAAGATGTCCAAAATATTGTCTATGGTATACTCCCATTTATATAAAGACATGGAAAGACACACACATGCACACACACACGCACACACAATCACTGGAGATGGGGAAACAAGGAACTTTTCATTCTATACAGTTTTCTTCTATATAAATTTTTCTGCAATGAGCATGAACGTTTTCTCAACATAACCTTATGGATGATAATCAATAAAATATAAATCCATAGGAAAAAATACCTGATATATTTATTTAGTATAAACAGCCATGGCTAGTTTGCAATCCCAGTGTCTTGGGAATGAAGGCAGGAAGATTGCAAGTTCAAGGCCACAGGCAGTCTGCTTAACTTAGACCCTGACTCAAAATAAAAAATAAAAAATTGGGGGGGGGGTGTTGTAGCCCAATGGTAGAGCACTTGCAAAATATGCACGAAGCCCTGACTTCAGTTCCCAAGAACTGAAAAAAAAAAAAAAAAGCCGCATCTAAGTAGAATTATCTTTTCCTTAAAAAAATGTATACATATATATTGTTGTTGTTAGCTGCCATTGAGTCAGTGTCCAATTCATAGCAACCCTACATACAATACTGCAGCTGTAGCCCTGTGGCATCCGATCCCGTCAGATCTCAGAAGCTAAGCAGGGTCGAGCCTGGTTAGTACCTGGATGGGAGACCGCCTGGGAACACCGAAGCTGTAGGCTTGGGAGAAGGACCTGGCAACCCCCTCCCAAAAATCAATCTGCCATTGAAAACCCTATGAACAGCAGAGAAGCACTGACAATAGTGTTTCCCCTGTTGTACAGAGGGTCGCTATGAGTCAGACACTGACTCGACAGCACCTAACAACAACAACTACATACAATAAGCAAAACACTATTGTTAGTGTTTCTCTGCTATTCATAGAGTTCTCAATGGCTACATACATATATCAGTATATATAGATTTGGTTTTTGAGACAAGGTCTTGTTGTGTAGCCCAGGCTGACCTCAAAGTTATGTTCTTCCTATCTTAGCCTCCAGAAAGCTGAGATTACAGATACACATCATTATGGCTGGCTTCTCCTAAAATACATATTATTCTATTATTTAATTACCTATTCTATTTTATTATGTCATACATTATACATTATAACTTATTATATCCTTAGTCAAGTAATTACAAAATTGAAACTGATACATCAAATATCAATAATGATTGTGTTTCAGCTATATATGAATTATTTTGTGAGATTTTTCCCCATTTTCTAGTTTCTTTAATAATTTTTATACTCAAATAGACATTTTTTTACACAGAAGCCATTGGCAGGTGCCTTCATGGCTAGTTAGTTTGACATTTGCAATATGCTAATTCAAATAGTCTTTTCTTCCAGGAAAATTTTTATGAATTAAATAGGTAAGTATGTTATTCCATTATTTTGGATTGTTTTCAGTCTTATTTTTGTGTTGGTTGATCCCCTTTGCTTCTTTCTGTAGCTCTCACTTTTTTGTTTGACTCTTTAGCTCCTTTTAAATTTCTACTTAACTCTAGTTCCTTTTTTAAAAATCTTCTTTAATACCTTACCATGTTTCCATGATTTCTCTTTGCCTTTGTTTTTCTCATTTCAGTTATGATTTTGTCATTCTCCTCTTCTTCTTAGGGGGTTCTGACTGATTATAATTTTATTTATTTCATTATCTTTCCCATTTTGTCCATGAAATTTGCATTTTTGCTTTGAGGTCTTTCAAAGAGACAATTGCTTCATTATTTAAAAAATAAAATAAAAAGGATAATTCCTGCTTACAGTTTTTCAAACCTGAGTACCGATCTTTTTCTGGAGAGAACCTTTCGTCTGTTGGAAAGTTACACTGCTTATTTTATGTTATTATTACAGTGATTTTTTAAAATCCAAGCTCTTGTGTCTTTTTTTTTTGAGGGAAAAAACTCATTCATTGTTAAATTAGTTGGGCTTTTCTGGACCAGCTAATATGCAAGAGGTTCCTTTGGTCAGAGAAATATCTTAGTGTTCCAACTGCTTGATTTTCATAATGCAAATCTCAATTCTCCCATGTTGCCCCAGTTCTTTGTCTCTGTGATTCTTCCTATAACCCTACTTTCTCTGTTTCTCTAAACCAAGCCCAACCTGGCACCCCTGCTGCCAGCAGTTCACCTCTGTTCCTGCTCCTGCTGTTCAAAACTGGGATACGGATATTTCCCCTCTGCTGTGCCTCTCATCTTCACGAAGTATGCATTTGCTGGTGCCTCTGAAATGCGCCATGACAGAGCCCTCTCGCCGAGTTCTTTCTGGGCTGCTTTTTCTCTTTTCTTCTTCCCCTGATGCTCTTTTATTAGGCTCTTTGGAGGCCATATTCGTACTGTACTTTGGAGTATGCAGACTCTGACAGCGTCCATACTCCACAGAGCTTGAGTTTCAGTCTTTCATTCTCCCCGTTGCTTTTGGATAAGTGGAAAGAACAGTCCCTATGGTGACATGCCCTTTTGGGGGGAAAAATGAGGTGAAATCCACGCATTGGTTAATTTATGCTTTAATTCTTAGTTTATAAAGGTGTATAAAACGTTTTTATGCCTCCATATTACACTCATTTATATTTTCTTCTGGTGCATCTTTAACATCATTTTTTGATGTACGTCTTTCATTGATCACACATGGGTGTGAAATAAAAATCCAAATTCATTTGTTTAAACAGTGGTAAAGTGCATGTTAAGGATACATGAGGTCCTGGGTTCAACTGCAGCACCACAAATCCAACAAACAAACAAGATGGAGCTTCAGTGCTCACTATTAGTCTTTTTCCAGTACAGATTTGTGGTCCATTTAAGGCAGCTAGATCACAGTTCAATTTATACATCTTCTGGAAAAAGTACAAGGGTACATTCTTAGACCCTGCATTTTTAGGGAGATCTATAATGCAACTTGGCTTGCTGTAGATTTCTTGGGTAACCAAAATTTCCTCTCAAAACATCTAATGCAATTTTTGTTGACTTCTCACATTCAAAAATGATAACAGAGACATATTAGTGAAACTTATATTTTCTTTATATAAGAAGCCTAATTTTTTTTAACTGATGACAGTGTCATTTAAAAAGATGAGCAATTTAGACTAACTTTATCTAATATGATTCTATTAGTACTGAATCTACAGTTTATCATAATTCCTTCTTCAGTCCCTAGGATTTGTGCTGATTTTACCCCATCTTTAGATTCTGTTGATTAAATTGGTGTTTGATACAAGCAGGGACCAACTAAACTTCTGTGTTATGCCTACTTGACACAAACTTATTCAAATGAGGCTACTAAACCTCCAAACATTAATGTAACTTCTATTTTAAAGTAACCTTCTCTACTGGGGGTGGTGGCACACACCTGTAATCTCAGCAACTCTGGAGGTGGAGACAGGAGAATTTACAGTTCTCGGCCAGAGGTCTTGAGACCCTGTCTCAAGATTAAAAAAAAAGAAAAAAGAAAAAAAGATGGGGAGGGGGCAGGTTCTTTAGGTGCAGCTCAGTGGTAGAGCCCTTGCAAAGTATTCATGATGCCCTGGTGGCCTATCATAGTTCACTCTGACCCAGGGCGTTTATGACTAAAATGTCTGCAGAATTTCTTACTGAACTTTATTTTGAAGTTAATTCCCAAAGTACTCCATTTTTTAAAAATTGTTGGCATCTTTGAAGTAAATGTATACCACTTCAAGATTATTATCTTTAAAAGTAGTAGTGATGATTTTTTATGTTCAAATATGTATATAAAGTTGTCTCCATACTTTATAGACAATACCTCAGATAAAATTGTACAAAAGCCAGGCATGGTGCCACATGCCTATAATCCCAGCTCTCTGGAATCTGAGGCAGGAAGATCACAAGTTTTAGGCCAGCCTGAGCTACACAGCAATGGCTTGTCTCAAAAAACACAAACAAAAAAATTATACAGAGAACAAATTATTCAATACTTGTTGAATTAGACTCTTCCAGTTCATACATTATTCACTGTTTCAGTGAAATGAATAGAAGCCTAGTTGCCTGAAAGAGTTATTCAGCCTCCAAAAGTGCTTGGCTTCCTCCCAGAAAGTAGTTAACACAGTGACTCTTTATGAGTGATAAAGTAATATGAAGAGGTGCTTATATACCTACAAGAGCCCACATCTGCCAATACTGAAATTGCCCTCAGAGCCCACAGCAACTTCTTTAGAATATCTTCCATTGTAGCAAACCCTCATCTCTTTTGGGTAGACATGCTTTCTTATCTAGTCATGTAATAAGAATTGTCCATTAGCATTTTATGCCCAAAAATTTTGCTAGTAAAGTAAAAGTATAATAGCAAATTGCACTTGGAAACTTTATATTACTGAAAATAAAAATTAAGAAATCATAGCTATTTTAGATTTGTAAATTAAACAGTTCTTTGGGTTTAAATACATTTGTTAGGGAACTGGGAGTGTAACACAGCCATAGAACACTGCCTAGGATATACAAAACCCTGAGTTTGAGTGCCAGCACTGCAAATTAAATAAATAAAAATAAACACATAAATTTTCACAATATGATCCAAGATTTAAAGTTGATGTCCAATTTTTTTAAAAAAAGGAAAAGATTTACCTGAATTTGTTTGTCTAGTATTGAGTTTTAATGTCTTATAAACATACAATTATAATCAAAGTTACTATATAATTTAATCAAAAATACAAAGAGTATCTATGTATGTTTCCATTTAACACCTTTCTACTGTTTTGATATGTTTACTAAGAAGTTGTATTTTTCTCTTTACGCAGTATGTTGTGCCTATTGATTCCTACAAGTGAGATCTTGATTCTTCCACTACTCTTCTTTTAAAGATACTTTTAATCTGTTGCTTTCAACTAGATCTTGTTTTATTATATTCAGGCATGTATAGTTTAGTTTTTGATTGAAGATGAGATGACTTTTGGGGTTCTGGATTAGGGAACTGGATAGATGGTACATCTCTTTGTTCACTTGGGGGAACTAAAGTTTTGGAGAAATGACCCCAGAAGGTGCAGTGCATTAGAAGTACTTTGGAGACATCTAGGTTCAGTTGCCAAGTAGGGAACTGAGTTTATGGACCCGAAAAATCAAAGATAAAGTCCGGGATAGAAATAAGCATATCAGATTCCTTTGGATCTAGTTAAGCAGTTAAAATACAGACCTGGATAAGTTTCATGGGAAATTATTATAAAATGCCAGGAGAATACAGCCTAAGGCCTTATCTAGAATAATTACAGTGAAGGGGCAATTTAGGCAGATAAATCTGCAGCAAACATGAATAGCCAAAGAGTTCAATAGTTAAGAGTTTACTATGCAAAGAGCAAGGAAAGATAATTTTCCAAATTATTCAACTTCTCTAAAAGTTCTTAAGAGTGCCAAATCTGGTTGAGAATCTAGGTAAAAAAATTTTTTTTAAAAAAATCTGTTTTTAAAGGAGATCCCTGTGGATCTCAGCCAGAGTTATTTTAGTGGGCTGATAGAACCTTCATGAATATCCACTTTTATGTTAATTGCCTGTAGATATGGACAGACTGCTATATAAAATTATATTTATGTGGATCAGCGATGACCTACTGTTGCTATCTTCCATCTTCTTTCTTAAACTCTGTTTATGTTAATTCTTCCTTCCTTCCTTATAATTTCTTTTTAACACAGTAGCTCATTTTCTGTTACCTTACTTGGTTCATTTCTAGTTTAGGTCTAGTGTGTATATTTCCATTTGGTTCTCTCTTCCAGTCTTCTCTTTCCTAATTTTGACTTGCATCTCCAAAGATACACCGAAAGACGTGATAAGTGATACAGCAGTGCCATTGTTGTAAGAGGGCCACCCACCAGTGCTGGCGTAGTCAATACCCAGATAACATACTGTGAAACTTTCTGAAAGTTGTTATTTTGTCTCCCAAGAAAAACATTTTTCCTTGTATTTCTCATTGGTAAATAACTTGTGGATGAAACTGTATATCATAAGTAATTCAAATAAAAATATCAACAGCATGAGAGTTTCACTTTGAGAAGACCCAAAACACCCTAATAGACCAAGGTAATCTACAAGTTAGAACCACTGGGTCTATCCCTTCGAATTTTTACTCATATGATGATAATCATGAATTTCAAGAACAGATGGAATTTTTTCAAAGGATATGTGGGGAAAGAAGGAATGATATTAAGCACCTAATGTATGGGATGTGTCACAGTAGCTATTCTCTATACTTTCTTAATCTTCACAAACCATCCTTTGTTGTTGCTGCTGTTGGTAGGTGCTGTCGAGTTGGTGTCCAACTCATAGTGACCCTACATACAACAGACAAAACATTATTGTCACTCTGCTATTCATAGGATTTTCAATGGCTGATTGTTTTTTGGGAGTGGGTTGCTGGGTCCTTCTTTCAACTATCCTTTAGGTAAATATTATTATTCAACTCAGGAAATTAAGACTGGTTAATCACTTTTACTGGGGATATATAGTTCATAGCTGGTAGAAACAAGATTCAAGTTTGGGCTACCATAGCTTCTAATAGTGCTCTTCTCACTAGTAAACCCAGGAATATTTTTCAAAGTTGCACAATATCCCCAAAGGCAAGAAGGTATAGAAGGTTACATTTAGATACTAATGTTTTTTCAAGAATTAAGTTATAAAAGAATTTCCATAGATCACAGTTTTAAATAATTTTGTGCTATTTCTGTGTATCTCTGTATGCTTTGAAGTAAAAATGCATGGTTTCCTTTTGAAGACACAGCTAACCATAGGGTTCACTGAGTTTCAAATACAATGAAGACATGAAATCACAATTCAAATCATTCCATAAATAATCTTCTCTACCCATCAAATTCTAAACATCAGTTTTTAACCTTTCAATTTCCTTAATGATAGACTTTCTAAAGACAAACCCTCCAGTTACATCATTATAGTAGCTTGTGCATTTATAGTGACTAATGGCTTTTTAACATAAACACAAAAACAGAGTCTTGTGATGTCAAGTTTCCTCATTTCAGGATGCCTTTGTTACATCAAGGTTCTGTATGAAAGGAAATCATTACTATTATGTGAGTGATGATTATTCTTGAAAATCAAGCATCATCAAAAAATGACAAATCCAGCTTGTCTTTTCAGTAAGAGAGGCAAAAGATGAAACATAAAAAGAGTTCTGAATATTGAACTCACTAAGATTACTGTATTGCATTGATACTCTTTGAATCTTTACACTAAAGTTTACAATTGTGGTTATCAATTGTAATTTTATGTCAAAAGCTAAAACAAAAGAGGCCAATAAAATTATATTTTTGTAGAGAATATAGGTAACAATTAGGATGTTTTCATTCTTCTGCCAGGTTGTCATTACTTCAAAACTTTGGTGATTCTTGTGGAAATGTTTACTTAGATTGCTCATTTTTCCATATTTGATAGAAAATAAATGTTTTCTGAAACTCAGCAAATAATGAATTTTCAACAGCTCCTCTCTTTGAAAATTTTAAACAATGGACTAAATACTAAATTTATAAACTATACTTCCATAAATGAATCTTACATTTGTGATATTAATGATTCCTTCAATAGACATAGGTAATTTAATTGTTTTCTATCTTTAGGATTTGGGGTGATTCACTATTTTTTGGTCATAGACAGAGGTAGACACCTAACATTGTATAATATATGCTGTTTCCTTAGTGATAAATAATAATTATGTGTTTAAAGTATACTGTAGATTTTTGGGGAAGTGTTTAAAATATACTTTGTTTTCATTTTTGTCATTTTAAAGTGAAATTAAATCAGGTTTAAGAATGACTTTACATTTTGGGTCTATTACAATTTATGACTTCACCTCATTTCTTTATTTTGCTTTCTTCTTCCCCAGTTACTTTAAGGAATGTGAACCTCAGTAAGTTACATTTATTTTGAAACAAAAATGTATTTCAAAATAAGTTTCATTGCCAGTGGAAATTTTCTACAGATGTCAGTATTTTTTAAAGAAGCTGTGATTTATTTATACATTCTCTCTCTCTCTAAGCCACCCTGTTATATCATAATAAAAACCTACAAATAAAGGGTCTACTCTGCAGAGCAATGTTGATAGAATACTAAGAATACAAACACAGTACTTGTTTGTCAAGAGACTTTCCAAAGATTATTTCAGCTAAGTAAAAATATAACACTTCATAGCCATTAACATTAAGCACTTACACCTCTGAAAATAGTCATGGGAAATTTACAATCATACACATTTTCTTTCACATCTAGTTAAGCATTGTTGAATGTAATTTTTATTGTATGTAATAATCTTAAAAAATAATCTGGCATTTTACTTAAGACTGACAATAATTATTTTCTTATTGAATTGGCTTCTTAAACCACACAGACTATTGTCATTTATTCAGATATTCAAATTCTGAATTTGGAGGGAAAATCATGGAGCAAATTTTTCTCTCATGCATAGCTCAGATACACGTAATAATATGTCCCTATGTATGTGTATACTTAAAACATAAATAGTACAGTAAACTATTCCTATTTTAACAAGAAAATTAATTACTGTTCTTGGGGAATGTTGAAAGTAATGTAATTTGTTCTTAGACTTAATGATTTACAAATAAGATTTTCAGCTCAATCAATTTAAATCATTATTCTCCCTTATATACTGCATAACAGAAACATATTATTAAATTTGTTATTTTATGTGATATTTTACAGACTCATTAGAAAATAAGACTAGGTGGTGAGTAAAGGGACAGAGAAAATATAAAATATTCTTTATTAAAACAAATCAACAGAAGTATAAAGACAGAAATGAAATTTCTTATAAAGTTTGCTTCAGAATGTGCGGTTTTAAATAGCCTACATATAAATATCGCCTGCACCCATAGCACTATGGCATCCAATCACGCCTGATCTCGGAACCTAAGCAGGGTCGGGCCTGGTTAATACTTGGATGAGAGACCGCCTGGGAACACCAGGCTTGGGAGAAGGACCCGGTAACCTACCCCCCCACCAAAGTAATCAGCCATTGAAAACCCTATGAATAGCAGAGAAGCACTGACAATAGTGCTTCACCTGTTGTAATAGGGTTCCTATGAATCAGACAGCGACTTGATGGCACACAACAGATATAAATATTAACAAGGAGAAATTGAGAATGTAACAAATGGAAAACTTTAAAAAATTTTTCTGGAATATAGTAGGTACTAGTAAAATCTGTTGAATCAATTGAAAGAAGACATTAGTAATGAAGAAGAAATATTTGCATGTATTTTTAATATAGAGGAAGTTGGTACAGTTTTAACATATTTGCATTTTGAGAGATTTCTTTCATTTAATTTACTTAACTTTGCTTTAATTGATTTTTCAGAGAATTCCTTATGGTGCAATGACTCCCTAGGGTGCCAACTTTGAATCTTGCTTTGCTTAATTTTTCAAAATTCAACTAGCTTAAGCAAATGCATGAAAAGGAAGAAAAATATCCAAATACTTCCTTTAGTGTGATATCTGAATTCTGTAAGCGTTCTTATGGGTGATTTAAAATTAAAAACTTAAAGAACATTTTTTGTATGCTGTTTAAACAGTTTGTATTCCATATCATCAAAGATGTAGTTAAAATGGTTAATTAGGGCAATACTGACAAAAGTTTGTTGTGTTATTTTTAGGCACTGTTGGGTTGGGTCTGACTAATAGGGACCCTATGTAGAGCAGGAAGAAACACTCCCCAACACTGTGCTATACCCAGCACTATTGTCAGTGCTTCTCTGCTCTTCATAGGGCTTTTCAGGGGCAGCTTATTTCTGGCGTGGGTTGCCAGGTCCTTCTCCCTAGCCTACAGCACCTGGTGTTCCCAGGTGGTCTCCCATCTAAGAACTAACCAGGCCGACCCTGCTTAGCTTCTGAGATCAGGCGGTATCCAATACCAGCGTGCGATGGCTGTAGACTCAGAACAGTTTAGGGCCATGGAAACAAGTTTGGACTGACATGTCATTCCAGGGTTAGGTGTGTCCAAAGGTGAGGTTTCTGTTTGCCTCTCTGTGCTCATCTACTTCCCCAACTTGAGTAGACCAAAAGCAATCATTCATTATATTGTATGCAAAGAAAACTGGGTAAATAATAGTTGCCAATAAATGAATTTATAAGATGCTTTATTCCTTACAAAGTGTTTTAAAACTTTCATGGACATTGTAGATTGTATCCCTTGTGCCCTGGTATACTAGAGCCTGCTGCTCTTTGCCTACAGTAGATGGTTGTTAAGTATTCAGGAATGTTGCAAGCTGAATTAATAAACATCACCATTATTTTTAAAATAAGACAAATAAATTGTAGAAACTTACCATAAAATAAATTATACTGAAAACAGATAATAACTCAGAACTTGCCAGCTCCTAATTATTTTACTATGCTTCTTTAATAGCTATGTTGTTGAGGTTTTAACAAATTATCGAATGTCTATTAGAAAAGTGATATAAAGCTGATCATGGTAGCTCATGCCTGTGAACCTAATGGGCAGGAGGATCTTGGGTTCCAGGCCAGAGGCAGCCTGCATAAGATTAAAAAAATAAGTAAAAATAATGGGCAGAGTGTGAAGCCCAGTGGTAGAGCACTTGCCAAGTATGTACAAGGCCCTAGGTTCAACCCCCAAGTACTACAAAAAAAGAAAAGAAATATGATACAAAAATTTTAAATGATACGATATGATGTAAAAGATGTTATTATACAATATCATTCTTTGCATTTATGCATTTCTTACCAACTCTGCATGGATAACTTGAAATTGCCTATGGTGGAAAGATTTATACCAGGGTAATCAGCAAAAGCTACAAATTAGATAGTTGCATTGACTAGCATAATGCAGCTCTCATCCGCCATTTGAGCAGAGAATGTTTCATGGAAGTGAACATTTAAATTTAGGGAAATTAGTTGAATTACCCACTCATCTCCTAAGTGTTAATACCAACATGAGCTACCTGACTCTAAGCCAGTATTTCTTCAGTAATGCTTTAGTAAGTAGCAAATACCAGCACCATCATAATCACCAACATCACTGAGCCTGTCCTGAGTATCAGGTTTTCTGATAAGTATTTAGTATGTTTTACTTTAATTGTCACAGAATGATTACAATGCTCATTCTCATTTTATGGGTGAATGGAGTGTGGCTTTGGAAAATTATTTTCCTTTGCCAGAGTTCAGATTAGAACTCGGGCTTCTCTGACTATTCACACTGTTCACTTAACCTTCAAAATAAAAAGAGCTGGAACAACAAAGGACAGGAAGGAATCTTCTAGTATTATTGGGATCAGACTTGGAAACATACTTGTATTTTTACTTTAATTCTTACCTGTTTAAAATACTATAAAGTTGTTGTAAATTCTTCTATTCTCATTGTTTTGTTTTTCTGTAATTAAAATAAAATGCTTCCCTTTACCCTGTACTCTGAAAGGGCAAAGGATTCTCTTTAGGATTTTCCAGTTTAAAGATATCTTTGAAGAAGAGGAAGCCTAATGATAATATAAATTGAGACATAATAAATGGAGAGACTTGAGAGTTGCTTTGGGAAGCATTTTCAGAAGGCAAAATATTACTTAAATATCAAATATTATTTTTAGCTCCCTTTTCCTAGCTATTTAAAATAATTCCATTAAATTTCAAGATTGAATAATGAGAAAGGACAAAATGTAAAATAATTGGCTACAATATTAAAGATTATTATTAATGAAGTAGACCCTTTAATAAGATA
>VMDO01026520.1:0-26481 GCA_007922755.1 Pedetes capensis | reverse complement strand
TCAAAAATCAGTAGCATTCCTATATGTCAATAATAAATATGCTAAGAAAGAAATTTTTTAAAACTTCCCACTCACAAGAACCCCCCCAAAATATTTGGGAATTAACCTCACCAAGGAGGTGAAATCCTCCACAATAAAAACTTCAAAACACTGAAGAAAGAAATTGAAGGAGAAAATGGAAGACGGAAAGACCTCCCTTGGTCATAGATTAGCAAAATCAATATCGTGCAAATGGATATACTTCTGATAGCAGTCTACACATTCAATGCAATTCCCCATCAAAATTCCAGTGACAGTCTTCACAGAAATAGAAAAAGAATCCCAAAATTTATATGGAAACATACAAGACCCCCAAATAGCCAAAGCAATCCTGAATAGAAAGAGCTACACAGGAGGCCTCACAGTACTTGACATCAGAAAACACTACAGGGCCATAATAAGATAAGCAGGTTGGTACTGGCACAAAAACAGACATGAAGACCAATGGAATAGAATAGAGGACCCAGAAATAAAACCACACAACTACATCCACCTGACTGTCGACAAAAGTGCCAAAAACACACCTTGGAGAAAAGACAGCCTCTTCAAACAATGATGCTGGGAAAACTGGATATCCACATGTAAAAGGAGCTGGGGTTTACCTCAGTTGGAGGATTTCACTGCTTTGCACTCGCTGGAGACCCAGGTTAGAGCCCCAGCACCACAAAAACAGAAGAAGGACATGGCAAACCACTTCCGAAGCAATAAAAAAGATCATAGAGAATATCTTTAGAACTATTAAGTTCCAAAAAATGGAAAGCTTAAAAATGTATAAATTCCATAACACATGACCAACCAAACTTAAATCAAGAGGATATAAATAATTTAAGCGACCCTATAATGAGCAATGCCTGCAGCGGTAGCCCTGTGGCATCCGATCCCGTCAGATCTCGGAAGCTAAGCAGGGTCGCGCCTGGTTAGTACCTGGATGGGAGACCACCTGGGAACACCAGAAGCTGTAGGCTTGGGAGAAGGACCTGGCAGCCCCCTCCCAAAAATCAATCTGCCATTGAAAACCCTATGAACAACAGAGAAGCACTGACACTAGTGTTTCCCCTGTTGTACAGAGGGTCACTATGAGTCTGATGCCGACTAGATGGCACCTAACAACAACAACATAATGAGCTTGAAATTGAAGCAGTAATAAAATGACTCTAAAAAAAAAAAAAAAAAAAAAAAGCCCAGGACCTTATGGGTTCACAGCTGAATTCTACCAAGGCTTTGAAGAATTAACACCTAGCTCAGTTGGTAGAGTGCCACTCTGCACTATCTGAAGCCCCAGGTTCAATCCCCAGCACCACAAAAATGGAAGAAGGACCTGGCAACCCACTCCTGAAACAATCCCCAAACAATAAACTATTGAAAAGCCTATGAAAAGCAGAGAAGCACTGACACTGTGCCATGTTGGGGGGTGGTTTTTTCTGTTGTACATAGGGTCACTACGAATTGGACCCAACTCAATGGCACCTAACAGCAACAACAACAACATGAGGAAGATGAAAATAGATCTTAATATAAAACCAGAAACCTTGAAACTACCAGACGAAAACATCAGAAAAACACTTGGAGATATAAGCACAGACAAGAACTTCCTTTTAAAAAAAATCACTCCAATAGCCTAGAAAATAGCAGCAAGACATGACACATGAGATTGCATTAAATTAAAAAGTTTTGAATTCTGGTGTAAGATGGTAGATTAAAGGCAGCCTTCACATGACATGGTAAGACAAAGGACTAAGAATAGAAAGGAGTGGACTCTATCCCATAAAGAAAAAGACTTTTCTAGTCTTTAAGAGAATAGAAACCATAATGGAGATTGTAGGATTGTCCCAGAGTGCAGAATGGAGCAGAACAGTGAGAGGGAATTAAGCAGGACACATCTCCAGCCACAGGTACCCATGTGGGAGTGAAACTGGAGGACTCACTCCAAAAGCCAAACCGGACAACCTTGGTGAGCAGATTGGCAGTCCCACAAGATAAGCCCACTGTCCTTGAAGCCTTAGACACTTTGGGGGATTTGGTGAGAGAGTGGCTCTTCATGACTAGGGGGAGGGGCGAGGTTAATAATGGAGAAGAGATTCATTTTGCCATGCTCCATACCTCAGAGGCCCGTAACCAGGCACCATCTTGAGAAGGAACCTAGTGTGGCAGACAGAGCTACTCTAGGGGCCTAATAAAAAAGAATAATCACCAGTCAGGGAGCCTGGGAGAACTTGTCACAACTCCAGGATGCAACACAGATGCAAGGAGCAGTTAAAGTGAGGGGAAAGGTAGAATACTTACAAACCGAGAGCTCCAGGCAGCAGGAGGCACAGGAAAGGTAGACAGATGCAAACTCCATCTTGCAGGGACAGGAGATGACTCTATCTCCTGAGGGGAACTTTAGAGACTGGCAACGATGAGCCAAGGAAAGATAAAAGACTCCACCTTCAACTGACCACCACCTCCACCTAATAGACTTCAATATTAGAGGCCAAAGAAAGAAGCTGCTCCACTGCTTAATGCTTTTTTGCTTTTTCTTTCTTTTTGCTATGCTGGGGATTGAACCTGGAGCTTTTCAGGGGCAAGTTCTGTACCACTATGCAGTAATACCAGGGACTGGGATTTAGCTCAGTTGGTAGAGCACTGCGCTACAGCCTCTGAGGTCCCGAGTTCAATTCCCAGCACCGCAAAAATGGGAGAAGGACCTGGCAATCCACTCCCAAGGCAATCCCGAAAAAACAGTCAGCCATTGAAAACCCTATGGGGGTCACTATGGGTCGGATACCGACTTGACGGCACCTAACAACAACAACAACAACAACATGCAGTAATACCAGCCCTTTTCTTATTTTTGCTCTGAGGCAGAATCTTGTTGAAATGCTCAGGCTACTTTGGCCTGTGGCTCAAGATCCTCCTGCCTCAGCCTCCAGAGATGCTACCATTGCAGTGTTGCAACATGGTGTCAGTTCTTTTTTCTTTCTATCTTTTTTCTTTTTCAGTTTTCTTTTATTTTTGTAGCCTGTGCATCATTTTTTCTATCTACTATACTTTTGTTATCATTTTTTGTCACAGCCATTTCTAACCATATTGTCTGACAAGGTCCGGATATGGGGAAGAGAGGTTCAAGGAACTCATCTTCCAAGAAATGGATGGGGATGAAGAAAAGGAAAATGGGCTTTTTGCTTTCTAGGAATAGGATTACTGTTTTTAATTATTATGATTATTTTATTAATACTCATAATTAATATTGTATTAAATCTAATGAAACAAATGTTGAAAGAATGACACGACTGAGGGAATTTGTAAATGAGTTAGAAGTAATGACCTCCAATTGTAAAAGTTATGTGGACAATATTTTAGTTAAAGCTGACCAACAACTTCCACCCTGGAACTCAAACATTAAGTGATTTATGCTTCAGCTGCAACAGGCTGAGTTGTTAGCCCCTAATTGGATTGACGTGGCCCAATTCATGGTAGCTAAGGTTTACCAAAAAAGTATAGAGCAATTAAAAGAAGACACAGGCCTGTTCCCTCAGTACAAAAGCCTCCTTGACAATTTCAACACAGAGAGGTGTTTATCCAAGGCAGACCTTGGTTTTCAGCTAGAGGGAAAAAAAAGTAAAGGCTGCTGTTCTGGTCAGCCTGACCCTCCACTGCTATTATGACTGTCAGATGTATGTAAAACTACACGTATTCTTACTACTTGCTTGACCTAAAGCCTAAAAAAGACTATATAAAAAACTGAGCTATCCGAACAATAAATGGAACAGATCCCCATAGCCTCTGAGCTGTTGTGTTTCTGTTACCCACCGCCGCCGACTCCTCACCCGCCTTCGGGAAACCCTGGATCCTTAGGCTGCAGGCATGGGACTGCGACAGGTGGCGCCCGAACAGGGGCCTGAAGGAACGACTTCACTCTCTAAAAAAGACTTACAAAGGTAAGAATTCCTGGCGGTGAGGATAGGATCTCGTCAAGGGTTTCTCGAGCCCCCCAGTATCGTGAACAGTACAGTAAACAATATAATAAAGGGGAATCTGGGTGAAAGGACGAATAATTAAGTATGGGCAGTTCAGAATCAAAGGAACGCTCTATGTTTGTACAGATAGAGAAACATTTATTAGAAAGTAGGGGAACAAAAGTAACTGATAGACAGCTTAGGGAATTTTTTCATTTTATCCAGGAATGTGCACCTTGATTTCTGGAAGAAGGGGCTTTAAATCTAGAAACATGGAAAAAGCTGGGACAGGAGCTTAGGACTTATTACACTCTGCATGGACCTGAAAAGGTCCCAACAGAGGCTTTTGCTCTCTGGAGTCTTTTAAGAGACTCCTTAGATCCTGAGCACAGTGTAAAACCTTTGACTAAGTGTATTGATGGAAACCAAGAGGGAATGCCATTGTTAACTCATGCTAACAAACCTAGGAGCTATACAAAAAAGACTCCAAAATTAGTTTAAAAGGTCTTTACAGGTCGGGCAGATACTGATGATAAATTAGATCCACAGTTATAATAACACTTAACATCCTTAAAAAAAAAGACTATTAAAATTTATAGAAACAGCCATTTTGCCAGTTGATAAAGGGACCCTACAAACTCGCTAATACAATGTGATGATGTTACCTCTTACAAGCTGTAAATATGTTTCCAGAACCTTTCTAAAATACTTAAAAACATAAACTATGGGTTAATTTTTCCTTATTTCCTTCTAGTTATTTGTATTATGTGATAATGATTTTAAACTTAAAGATATACAAATGAATTTGTAAAAGTTTAACAAAAAATATTTCTAAATATTTGTCCTATGTTAAAACTATCTGTTTTATGTTTTCTGACTGTCAGAGGAATCCATATGAACTAAAGGACACAAAAATCCAAAAACTTAGAAAAATTTAAAAAAGATTATGTAGATATTTGACAAAAAGTAAAAAACAAGTTAAAAAGAAGGCCTATATGGAAGTGAAAACTGAGGGATGAGGAAAGTGATATAGCTGATAAGCTGATAATAAAAGAGAAAGATGTATTTGCTTATAACTGAGTTAAAAGCATTCAATGTTGAGATGTTAAACCACATTCAGGATAAGAAACTGGCCAAACATGGACTAGTATGTTATATGAGGATAAAAAGAGAAAAGTATGATGATGGAGATAATGACAAGAGAGATAATGATGATGGATATCATAAATTTAGGGATAATGATGGAAATTATGATGATGGTCTTGGTTATAATAAAAAAAGCTATGATGATGGTTATAAATCCAATAATAAAAAGGATAAATATGATAACAAAAAATTTTAAAAAACAAAACAAAACAAAAGACTATAATTCTTAACAGGAGAGAGAACAAAAAATTGTCAAAAAAGCTACAAGATACTTTGAGACAGTCTTCCCAAATGCACTAAGAAAACTACAAAAATCTGCCACAAAAAAAAAATGACCCATAATCAAAAAGATAATTACAACTTAAATAAAAACCCCTTTTTGTTCAAAACTACCATAGTCACAATTTACAAAAATACATAGCTATTAATTAATGTAATGTCAACCAGATGTACATTCCTGAGGTCTTTTATCTGTTATAGCTTTTTCTTTTCCTTTTTCTTTTCATTACATCAGGTATATTACACTATAAATTATAATAATGATACCAAAAATTAAAAATTAAAAAATTTTTAACTTCTCAAGGAAAATTTTTTTTTTACAGACTAAACACAATAGCCAGCTGGCCAGTCTAAATAAAATAAACTTTTCTGCTCCCGATCCATTTGTGTCTTGAAATTTTTTTTTCTTCTCTTTTTGGGGTCAAACTGCTACATACAACATCTCAGAGGCCCCAACAAGATCTCCCCAGAGCTCCAAACAAATTAAAATCCTCTGGAGGTGAGTTTTTGTTTTTGTGCTACAATATTTGTTTTTGGGAGATCCCGAGGGTCAAACGTAACACAACCTCGGCCTCCGTCCTAACCCGAGACGTCGGGATAGGATTTATTTTAAATATGTTTTGTTCATTGTTGTCTCAGTTTGTTATTTGGTGTCTGTCTGCTCTATGTTAAACCTGTGTGCTTGGCACTGTTTAGCTTTAAGGTTGTCCTTAACACCATGGGAACTCCATCATCAAAACCTCAACCCCTTTGTCTTATAATGCTGTCTCACTTCAGATTTGCTTTTTCTCCAGATACAAGAAGCTAAATTTAAAGTCTATTTTATGCTAAACTTAAAAACTTCACTCCATTCCCAGTTTCTCTAAAATGATATTAAGTACATAAAGTTTAGATATGATTTATTCAATTTTATATGTGTCAAAAATTTCTCCACTTGTCTTTTGTGTTTTTATCCTCCTTCTAATTGCTTTTTTTGCCTAACTACCATAATGTATTTACCAGAGTCCTTTTTGTCCTGCCCCACCTGGGACCCACACGCTATTACAGGATTTACTGAGATAACTAAACCTTTATATACAGCTACTACAGGAAAAACTAAGCCATTAATTTGGACAGAGTTTCAGAAGGCCATGGTCCTAAACCCAGCCACATTGCTCCCAGATGATGACACTACCCAGCCATTTCATGATTGCTTGGAGATCATTTCAGCCCAACAGAGACATCAGCCTGATCTAAAAGATATGCTTCTGCCAGATACCAAAAAAACTCTCCTCATATGGGCCCAAACATTGAGACATGAGACTTCTGTTCAACATACAATTATGTAAACTTATAATAATTCCATTTCTATAGTTAAGAGACTGTTTTCATATTTTGTTAATTGTTTCAATGCTTTATTATTAATTGTATTCTAATTTGCCAAAAAATTTATTCTATTTTAATTATTGTACATCAACCCTCATATGTAATGTTGCCAGTTAAATTGAAGGAACCTTAATATGATGATCAAAATCTTATAATTCTTCAAAAATTTAATAAACTAATCAAACCAAAAAAATTTGTTACAACCCTTATCTTAAAAATAACTGCATTTATTAGTATCATAGCTTCTCTTACAGCTTCTACTACATACTACAATGCTTATAAATAGTCTATCAAAAATATATCTTTAACATTAACAATTCAAGAGTCTATTGATAATAAGTTGATGTTCAACTTTGATATATTAAAGAGTTACTATATTATTGGTTCTAACAGTCATTTTCATATTCCCTACAGTCTTCAGACTCATATTCTCAACAATCAAACAACTAAATATTCAATTGACAACTAAAATATTATTAAACAAAAAAGGAAAAAATGCCACAGACATTTCTAACCATATTGTCTGACAAGGTCCGGATATGGGGAAGAGAGGTTCAAGGAACTCATCTTCCAAGAAATGGATGGGGATGAAGAAAAGGAAAATGTGCTTTTTGCTTTCTAGGAATAGGATTACTGCTTCTAATTATTATGATTGCTTTACTAATACTCATAACTAATATTGTATTAAACTCTAATGAAACAAATGTTGAAAGAATGACACGACTGAGGGAGTTTGTAAATGAGTTAGAAGTAATGACCTCCAATTGTAAAAGTTATGTGGACAATATTTTAGTTAAAGCTGACCAACAACTTCCACCCTGGAACTCAAACATTAAGTGATTTATGCTTCAGCTGCAACAGGCTGAGTTGTTAGCCCCTAATTGGATTGACGTGGCCCAATTCATGGTAGCTAAGGTTTACCAAAAAAGTATAGAGCAATTAAAAGAAGACACAGGCCTGTTCCCTCAGTACAAAAGCCTCCTTGACAATTTTAACACAGAGAGGTGTTTATCCAAGGCAGACCTTGGTTTTCAGCTAGAGGGAAAAAAAAGTAAAGGCTGCTGTTCTGGTCAGCCTGACCCTCCACTGCTATTATGACTGCCAGATGTATGTAAAACTACACGTGTTCTTACTACTTGCTTGACCTAAAGCCTAAAAAAGACTATATAAAAAACTGAGCTATCCGAACAATAAATGGAACAGATCCCCATAGCCTCTGAGCTGTTGTGCTTCTGTTACCCACCACCGCCGACTCCTCACCCGCCTTCGGGAAACCCTGGATCCTTAGGCTGCAGGCATGGGACTGCGACAATTTTTACTATGATTTTTAAAAAGAAATCTCTTAAGCTTTTTTTATTGTTCTTATGTCTACCTAACTGTGTTTATATTTTTTCTGTATCATACAATCAGGTTTTCTTTTTCTTTTCTTCTTTTCCTCCCTCTTTCTAACATTCATTTTCTTTCTGGATCTTCTTTTTCTGTCCTTTTACTTACCCCTATCTGCTTCCTTCTTTCTTTCTTTGCCCTGCCTCCCTATTTTTCTGGCAATCAGTATTTTTACCGTCACCCTAAATATGTTGTGACTTCAGAGCTTACTCTATATTATTTTCACCATTTTCTGCTCTGCGGGCATAGGTGGTATAGGAGTTGGCTTCAATGGATTTGAAGTGTATTTCTGTATCTGGTTTGTTTGGGCATTGTGCCTGTTACAGTGGTTTGTCTTCTCCTCTATGATATATTTGGAATAATTGTGAACCAAGAGTATTATATCCAGCAAAGCTATTCTTTAAAATCCTTTATATTATCCTTTAAAGTTAATGGAGCAATAAAGACCTTCCAAGACAAGCACATACTAAACTAATTCAATCCCACCTAGCCAGCATTGCAGAAGATACTTAAAGGAATCCAATGCACACAGGAAGAAGAAAGGCACTCTCAATCACGAGAGTTCAGGAAAGAATAAACTTCATGAGAGGAACAAATGAACTAAAAAGAACCAAGAAAGAATCAGTCGTGTCTAACTCAGAAAACTAGCAGACCTCAAACATGAATAAGAGAGAAAGAAAAGAACCAATAGTATGTGAACCAACCAAGAAAATACCCAACACAATTAAGAATCAGCAAACTCCTCTCGATAATAAACTAAATGTAAAAGTTCTTAGGGCTCCAGTTAAAAGACATAGATTAGCAGATTGGGTTAAAAAACAATATGGGACAATTGGTTGTCTTTAAGAAACATATCTCACTGGCAAGGACCCTCACAGATAGAAAGAGAAAGGACGGAAATTGGTATACCAAGCAAGTAGAAACCAAAAAAAGAAGGAGTAGCTATCCATAGACAAAGGCCTCAACTTGAAATTTGTCAGAAGAGATAAAAAAGGGATCAGTCAAGAATTTATAACAATTATAAATACATATGCACAGAACATAGGTGCACCCAACTTCATTTTCAAAACACTACTGGACATAAAGGAAGGTTCAGATAAAATAATAGTGAGTGACAATAATACCCCACTCTCATCAATAGAACATCCAGACAAAAATTCAACAAAGAAACTGCAGAGTTAAATAGCACAATAGATCAAATGGCCTTAGTAGACATCTCAGAATATTCCATCCAAAAGCTACAGAATACTCTTCTTGGCAGTCCATTGAACTTCCTGTAAAAAAGATCACATTTTAGGCCATAAATCAAGTCTTCAAAAGCCTGAAAAAGCATAATAATTTTGTATATGTTATTAGGCCGTAATGGAATAAAACTACCAATGAATAATAAGAGAAATTACAGAAACTACACAAATACATGGAGACTGAACAATCCACACTTAAGGAGCAAATTCAAAAATTCTTAGAATCAAATGAAAATGAAAATACAACCTATCAGTACCTTTGGAATACAGCAAAGGTGGGTCTATGAGGGAAGTTTATAGCTATGAGTGACTAGAGCAAAAAATCAGAGAGGACTCAAGTAAACAACATAATCATATACCTCAAAGTCTTTAGAAAACAAGAACAAGCAAAACCCCAAATCAGTAGATGGAAAGAAATAATAAATATCAAGAATATAAATTGATGAAATAGAGATTAAAAGAATGACAAAAAAATTGATGAAACAAAGAAAGATAAACAAAATTAACAAGTCTTCACCGAAACTAACCAAGATAAAGAGAGAGAAGACTCAAATTAATACAATTAGACATGAATAGGGCAACATTTCAATAGATACCAATGAAATCCAGAGAATCATCAGAGAATACTTTTGAAAATTAGATTACAAAAAAATGGAAAATTTAGATGAGATGGACAAATTCCTAGACATATATGACCTAGGATATATATGACCTGGGCTGGGATTTAGCTCAGTTGGTAGAGTGCTGCACTGCAGTCTCTGAGGTCCCGAGTTCAATTCCCAGCACCGCAAAAATGGGAAGAGGACCTGGCAATCCACTCCCAAGGCAATCCAGAAACAGTCAGCCATTGAAAACCCTGTGAGGGTCGCTATGAGTCAGATACCCACTCCACAGCACCTAACAAGAACAACAACAACATATATGACCTAGGATAAATTCCTAGACATATATGACCTACCAAAAATGGTTAGGATATAAATAACTTAAACAAACCTTTAATGAGTAGCAAGATCAAAGCAGTAATAGAATCTTCCAATAAAGAAAAGCCCAGCACCAGAAGGATTTACTGCCAAATTCTATAAGACCTTTAAAGATAAATTAACACCAATATTCCTCAAACTATTCCATAAAATGGAAATCAAAGGAACACTACCAAATTCATTCTATGAAGCCACCATTACTCTGATACCAAAACCAGATAAGGATACAACAAAAAAGGAAAACTACAGATCAATTTCCCTGATGAACCTAGATGCAAAACTCCTTAACAGAATACATGAAATCAAATTCAATAACACATTAAAAAGATTATACATTATGATCAAGTTGGTTTCATTCCAGGGATGCAAGGGTAGTTCAATACCTAAGACAATAAATGTAATACAGAATATGAATAGACTCAGAGACAAAAATCACATGATCACATCAATAGATGAAGAAAAGGCCTTTGACAAAGTTCAACATCCCTTCATGATAAAAGCCCTGAAGAAACTAGGAATACAAACAACTTACCTCAGCCTAATAAAGACAGTATAAGAAAAACCTGTGGATAGCATCATACTAAATGAGAAAAGCTGAAAGTATTTCCTCTAAAATCAGGAATGAGACAAAAATGTCCACCTTCTCCAATGTTATTCAATATAGTAACTGAAGTCATAGCCACAACAATACGGTACAAGAAAAAATAAAAGGTATCCAAATAGTAAAAGAAGTCAAATTACCCCTACTTTCAGATGATAAGATCTTACACTTAAAAGACTCTAAAGACTCCACCAGAAAACTCTTAGAGCTGATAAATACTTTCAGTAAAGTAGGAGGATATAAAATCAATGTGCAAAAATCAGTAGCTTTTCTATGTAACAATAACAACCATGTTGAGAAAGAAATCAGAAAAATAGTTCCAAACATAATCGCTTCAAAAACAATAAAATACCTAGGAATAAACCTAACCAATGAGGTGAAAGAACTCTATAATGAAAACTTTAAAATACTGAAGAAATTGAAGAAGACATCAGAAAATGGAAAAACCTCCCATGCTCATGGAACAGAAAAATTAATATTGTGCAAATGACTATATTACTGAAAGCTATCTACAGATTCAATGCATTCCCCATCAAAAACCCAGTGACACATTATACAGAAATAGAAAAACAATCCCGAGCCGGGCACGGTGTCACACACCTACAATCCCAGTGACTCAGACGATAGAGGCAGGAGGATCGCAAGTTCAAGACCAGAGTCAGTCTGCATAACTTAGCGAGACCTTGTCTCAAAAAGAAAAAAAAAAAAATGGACTGAGGCTGCAGCTCCGTGGTATGGCACCTGCAAAGCATGCAAGCATGAGGCCCCGGGTTCAACCTCCAGTACTGCCAAAAAAAAAAAAAAAAAGAAAGAAAGAAAGAAAGGAAAAAGAAGAAACAAAGAAAAAGAGAAGAAAGGAAGGAAGGAAGGAAGGAAGGAAGGAAGGAAGGAAGGAATAGAAGAAAAACTATCCCAAAATTCTTATGGAAGCACAAAACACCCCAAATTGCTAAAGCATCCATGAGTGGAGAGAGTAATTCAGGAGGCATCACAACACCTGATTTCAAATTATACTACAGAGCCTAGTAACAAACACTGCATGGTAAGGGCACACAAAAAAAGACATATACAGCAATCAAATAGAGTATCCAGAAATAAACCCATGCAGCTACAGCCACCTGGTGTTCTCCAAAGTGACAAAAAGAAGTTGGAGGAAAGACAACTTCTTCAACAAATGGTGCTGAGAGAACTGGATATCCTCATATAGAAAAATGAAACTAGGTCCCTCTCTCGCATCTTGCACAAAAATCAGTTCAAAATGGATCAAAGACTTTAAGGTAAGACCTGAAATTTTGAAAGTGCTACAGGAAAACATAGGCAAAACATTTGAACACATAAGCATAGGCAAGGACTTTCTGAATAGAACCTCAATAATACAAGAAACAATAGCAAGAATTGACAAATGAGATTACATTAAATTGAAAAGTTTTGCACAACAAAAGACACAATTACCAGTGAAAAGACAGCCTATAGAATGGTCAAAAATCTTTTCTAGCTGCATATCAGACAGAGGATTCATGTCTAGAATATATAAAGAGCTCAAAAACTTAAACACCAAGAAAGCAAAGTATCCAATCAAAAAATGGGCAAATGAATAGAGTTCTCAAAAGAAGAAATACAAATGGCCAATAATCATGAAAAACTGTTCAGCACCCTTAGCCACCAGAGAAATGCAAATCAAAACTACACTGAGATACCATCTTACCCCAGTCAGAATGGCTCCCATCAACAAAACAAACAACAACAAATGATGGTGAGAGTGCATGGAGAAATGCACTTCTGTTGGTGGGCATGCAGGTTGGTATAGCCACTATGGAAATCAGTGTGGAGGTTACTCAAAAAACTAAAACTAGAACTACCATATGACCCAGATATACCACCCCTGGGTATATATCTGAAGGAATATTAATCAACACAGAGGTACTTGCTCATCCATGCTTATTATGGTACAATTTACAATAGCCAAGATATGGAATCAACCTAGGTGTTCATCAAAAGATAAGTGGTTAAGGAAAATGTGGTATATATACTCCATGGAGTTTTAGTAAGCCATAAAGAAGAAGAAAAAACTGTAGTATTTGCTGGAGAATAGACAGAACTGGAGATCATCATTTTAAGCAAAATAAGCCAGACCCAGAAAGACAAACATTACATGTTTTCTCTCATATGTGGATGTTAGGTTTCAATATATATTCAATATTAAAATATGCAGACCATGAAAATAGAAGGAGCCTATGTGGTAGGAGATAAGGGACTAAAGAGAAGGGAAAGGGGACAACAAGAAAGGGTAAGAGGGGAAAGGAAGGAAAATATCACATGTTTTGTCCTTAAGGGAAATTATGGAGATATACATCCCCAATCAAGACATGCAAGTAGAAGGGGCACCATTGGTGTGGAAGAAGGGGATGGGGGGAGGGAGTCCATAAGAGGGTAATGGAGGAGGCGAGAGTGAACATTATACAATGATATACGTGTGTGGAAATACCCTATGAAATCCATTGGGCGGGGGACGCATTTGTGAGGTTTTTAAAATTATTTTTTATTTTTATTATTTATTGATTTTGGTACTGGGATGTTGAACCAAGGGCCTCGCAAAATAAAAAATTTAAAAAGCTTCTGCAAAGCAAAGGAAAGAATCGAGTAAAGAGAGAGCCCACAGAATGGGAGAAAAACTTTTCCCTGTAAAAATCTGACAGGGGATTAATATCTAGAATATATAAATAAATAAATAAGTGCCAGGTGCGGTGGCGTACGCCTGTATACTCAGTGGCTCGGGAGGCGGAGGCAGGAGGATCGCAAGTTCGAGACCAGAGGCAGTCTGTGTAACTTAGTGAGACCCTGTCTCAAAAAGTAAAAGAATGGGCTGAGGGTGCAGCTCAGTGGTCCAGCACTTGCAGAGCATGAGAGCGAGGGGCCCTGGGTTTAATTCCCAGTACTGAAAAAAAAAAAAAAATCAAAAAATTAAATCCCCCAAAACCAAATAATCCAGCCAATGAGTGGGCAACTGAATTGAACAGATGGTTCTCAGAAGAAGTACAGATGGCCAATAAATACATGAAAAAATGTTCCAACATGCTTAGCCCTCAGGAAAATACAAATCACAACTGCACTGAGATTCCATTTCACACCAATAAAACAACAACAAATACTGGTGAGGATGCAGGAAAGAAACCCTTATACACTGCTGGTGAGACTGTAAGCTAGTGGAGCCATTATGGAAATCCTTATACAGGTTTCTCAGAATACTTAAAATAGAAATACCATATGATCTAGCTATACCACTCCTGGGTATAAAATGCAAAGGAATCCACGTCATCATATAGGAACTGGAGATCATTATTTTAACTGAAATAGGCCAGGCTCATCAAAGGAAATACCACATGTTCTTTCTCATATGTGGATGCTGGATTTATTTGTAAAATATTGGAAAGTATAAGGGGACATATTTGGAGGGAAGAGGGAAATAGTGGGAGGGGGTGGGAGCAACACGGGGAATAATAAGGGAGTGAATAAGAGTGAAGTACGTGATATAATTGCATGGAAATGCAATTATATGGAAATGAAACTCATATTGTAAACGCTAAAAAGATAAAAAATTGTAATAACATGTATTGTTCGAAAGAAAGTGCTAAATGAAAAGAAAAACAAAGTAGGAAGCTGTTCAAACACTATAGAGTATTATGAAATGATACATTGTACTTATAAGGAAAATTACCCGAGAGGAGATCAGGCACTTGTTCATGTTTTCAATGAATATATATGTTGAGAGCACACTGCTAGGTACTACTCTATTGATGTGCTGAAAAAACAATGGTGAGTAAATACAAAGCAAAACAAATATGACTCCTGTTCTTAAGAGCAATTATTTCTGATATTTACCAGTGAGAGACAGTGTCAGGAGTTACTTTTTTTTTCCATAACAGTTATTCAATAATTTTGTCACACTTGTAGAAAAATGATCAATTTTTTCCAAATCATTATTGGGACAGGGCAACTCATGCTAAATATCTGAGACTTTTAAAATAACACATAGTAATTGTACATCATAATGATATTCAGTGTGATGATTCCATATAGTTATATATACGTATATATACGTGAGATTTTAAAACAATATTAATGCAGTGGTGCAAACATGGGTCTCAGTATGTTTAAAATGTACTTTTATGCATGAAAAAAGCGTCTGAGGTAATTATAAAATATAATTAATGGTGATCATTGGATGATGGTGTTGGTGGCGGGTGAGAGTCCCAGGTCTAAAGTGAGATTCATGAGAAAGAAGAGACCCTAGGTAATTATTAATCTTCAGGAGGACTTATTAATTGCTAGCAATAACCCAGCCGGAAAAATCTCCCGGAGAGCTGAGCAAAAGGAAAATGGCCGACTGGGTTCTTTGAAGACTTCAGCAGACAGGCAGTCCCTCTGCAAGGACAGGAAAAACTAGCCAAGCAGATTACAGAAGCAGAACAGCATTGATTTTACGCAGGAGGGGTGCATTCCAATGACCAGTCTTACAGGTATGAGAACAAAAGGGAGGCTTTTACAGGGGGTGTGGGGAGGGGGGACAGAGACTTAATGGCTGCAGAGTTGTGAAATCATCCAAAAGAATACTCTTGAGATTTTAGCTAACAGAAAGCAGGAGCTACAGAAATTTAGAAGTGGGAGGAGGAGAAGGAGGGTGTTTAGAATCTCAGGTCTGGTGTTTCCATGGCATGGGGGGGGGGGGGGTAGGATCTGGGAAGTTGGTAGCAAACCTTGTTCCTTGGCCATGTTTATAAATGAATTTACAAATGGACCCTGAAGGGAACTCAGAAGACAGTTTATTTCAAATTGAAAAGAAGAGAGAATGTCCCTGAATGTCTTGGTAAGAGGGCAAACGGGCTGGGGAGTTAGGCCGGTGTGAAGTAAGGGAAAATGGATAGAGAAGAGAAAGTTATGCTTTCTGGAATAAAAGACAGAAAGCAGGCAGGTCCAGCAGTGAAGGTCCCTGGAATAGCTGCATTTATGCTTTGGAGTTAAAGGTCAGGAGACGTAGGTCCAGCAACGAGGCTGCAGGCATCTCAGAACATCAGTGTAGAACTGTGAACAGCTACACATGTCTGCAGACTGCTGTGGACACTGTTGAGCACTGTAGACATTGCTAAGAATTGCGGGCAACTGGCCACTGTGGACTCTGGACACTGCTGAGAGCTGTGGGAATAGCTGGACTTCTGTGAATGTCTGGACACTAGGTACAGCTCTAGATATTGCAGACTAGACACTGTAGATGTCAGCAGGGGATGGGATGCTGTACCCCAACATTACCACCTCATCTGAGGTGTTCCCTTTCCCAGGAGCTCCAGTAGGGTGAAGCGTGGGTCCTTGTGACAAACATAGGAAAGAACTCCAGGACAAAGCAGAGAATGTAGCAGAGTTTTGAGTTTATTAGATAAAGAGTAAGAGATAGTACAAGCTTCAGAGAGAAGCGTGGCTTTATCGGAGAGACAGGCTTGGGTATCTTTACAATGAATATATATGGGATTTTGTGTCTTTTGAAGTTACATTGCTCCAAAAAGCATGTAATATATAATTCAATCCAAAGTGCTAAGAAAGAAAAATGAGCTGGTTCTTTTATCCTTCTTTATCATAAAGAACTTCCTCTTCTGTGAATGCACTTTTAGGTTTGGGAACAAGAGAGGGAGTGCTGATAAGGCAGAAACTGTGTGTGTGTGTGTGTGTGTGTGTGTGTGTGTGTGTGTTACTAGGGGTAGAACCCAGGGCCTCACGCCTGCATGCTTTGCAAGTGTGGGACCACTGAGCTGTACCCCCAGCCCATTTTTTTACTTTTGAGACAGGGTCTCACTAAGTTACGTAGACTGCGTCTGGTCTCGAACTTGTGATCCTCCAAGGCAGAAACTTTTAAGAGGGAGTGTCCAATAAAATAGAAACTTTTGGTATACTTTTATCTAAGAAGCTCCTCTTTAGTAGAGTGAGACCACAAGGAGGCTTAGGAGGTGCATTGTTTAGGAATTGGTGTTGTCAGGATGCATATGTCAAAACTGGCCAAAGGAATTCTTCTATGCCTGGGCACATATTAATTGCAAACATAGTCCCTAGTCTTATTTGTAACATTCTCAGAGAAGCACAGAATTACAACGAGGACAGCGAGGCTAAACTCAAAGGTTAGCCAGGCAGGGTGGCACATGCCTTTAATTCCAGAGACTCGGGACGCAGAGGCAGGAGGATGGCAAGTTCGAAGCCAGAGGCAGCCTGCCTAACTTAGCAAGACCCTGTCTAATCATACAGAGTTACAAAATGGGTTGTGGGTATGGCTCAGTGGTTGAGCGCTTGCAAAAAAAAAAAAAAAAAAAAAAAAAAAAAAAAAAAAAAAAAAAAAAAAAAAAAAAAAAAAAAAAAAAAAAAAAAAAAAAAAAAAAAGCACGCATAAGGCCTAGCGTTGAACTCCCCAGTACACCAAAAACAATAAAGGCTACATATATTTTACTCCAAGGATAGCTACATTAACATTTTCATTTAAAATCTTTCTCAAAAGAATGTCTTTATGCAGGCAGTCCTTACAGCAACTTTCTTAGTATTTGTGTCAGAGTCCTTGGTTTTCGGCCTGTGGGACTTAAACCAGACCGCAAGATGAAGGCTCTTTTCCTTCCCATGTGCCCTAAAATTTCCCTGTCTTTCTATCCTGCTGCATATAAATTGCTAAAAACTGGGGCTGCTGCGGACTCCATCAGGGGGAAGAACATCCAGGGCTTTCTAGGCCCTATCTCTCTCTCTCCTTTTTTTTTTTTTTTTTTTTTTTTTTTTTTACTTTTTTGAGACAGGGTCTGGATAAGTTATGCAGATTGCCTCTGGTCTCGAACTTGCGATCCTCCTGCCTTTGCCTCCTGAGCCGCTGGGATTACAGGCGTGCCTGCGCCACCTCCCCTGGCGAAGGCCCTATCTCATTAAGGAAACATATTCTTCCCATCATTTTCCATCTTGTCTTCAGGTGTGTGGGTTTTTTCTCACCCTTAGGCTGGTCTTTCTAAACTGTGAACCAGGTTTTTCTCCTAATTGCTGGAGGGGATCCTGCCTCAAACAAGAACCCCCTTTCCTAGACCAGACATGGAGGCACCCGTGGACTTTATATGTGAAGTGTCTTCTGGTTATAGACCAGACACTTGTAAGAGGTGCTACTGCCTATAGATTAGGCCATTTGTAAGACATTATTTCCTACCAACCACTCCTAAAGAACACTGTCAGGGAAGCTGCAGAGGACCCTATTAGTCCCTATCTTCCTGCCTAGCATCCTAGAGGACTGTAGGTAAAAGACTTCCTCATTATTACACTTTAGGAAATTTTCCAGAGTGAGGTTAAACGACATCTGCACTAAAAAGAACATGTCAATAAAGGTCCATCAGCCACATGGCAAGTAGGGAAAAGAATGACAAGACCACACTGAGAAGCAGTTACTAGTAGGTGGAGCATCCAGGCAGCCTCATAGCAGAAATGCCAATTTGAAAACCAAAGGCATGGTGGCACATGCCTGTAATCCCAGCAACTCTGGAGGCTGAGACAGGAGGATCGCAAATTAAAGGCGAAAGCCAGCCAGCTTAATTTAGAGAGACCCTGTCTCAAGATAAAAAATATTTTAAATGGGCTGAGAGGGTGCAGCTCCTCGCTGAGGACTTGCAAAGCACGCAACAGGGGAAGGAAAGGGGAGAGGAGAGGGGTAAGGGAAGGCCAAAGGGCTTTGTGGACCTGGCATTTTATCCAGGAAACCACCGGAAGCCTCATCTTAATCCCCACCTCCAGCAGGCACAAACCCTACAGGGAAGAAAAAAGGAAAAGAAAAAAGTGTGTGTGGAGGTGGAAACCTCATTCAGTATAAAAAGGCTTCCGGCGTTTTTTCAAGCACGAAGGGAGGAGGGAGAGACGCGCACGCTAGCTCCAGACGCAGCACTGCCATCTAGAGGAAAAAGAAACTGACAGTCACCCACATGGGGCAGGAATCCACCTTTGAAACCCTTTGCCTGGACACCCATCTTAGCAAGGACGCCTACCCTAGTCGCGCCCCTCGTACCGTAGCAACAGCAGCAGGAAGTCCCGGCCCTACCGCAAAAACTCAGCTGCGCCCGGCCTCGGATTAGCGGGATGTGGGCCTGCGCGCTGGCGCCCAGTGAGGCCGCTGCGGGTCTACCTGCTGCGCTGAGGCAGTACTTTCCAGGACCTGCTGCCAGACGGGTCTTGCATCCTACTTTCCAAACCTGTACCAATCCCCAGAACAGGCGCCTCCCACTCACCGCAGCCCTGGAACGCGCTCCCACGTGGCACACTCCCTGTCTGCCTCTCAGCCCTCACCCTCTGATCCTAACTGGCGACCTCAGCGCCCAGGAGGCTGAGCCAGCCACAGGGATGGTCCCTCCCCTCCTAAGTCTCCCCTCCGCGGTCCCGTCCTGGGCATCAGGCGCGGCCTCACCTGTCCGTGATATCGTCATGAACAGTCGCCCTGCCTGCAACTGAGCATCTGAGCAGTGATGAGAAAACACTTTTTAAAGCCTTCTGAATTATTTACTTCTATCCTCACGTAACTGGGGTGTAAAAAAAATACATATATGTCTTACCAAGAAAAGATTTGATTTTAAACTATACTAGACACAAGTTGGGGCTGGGATTTACCTCAGTTGGTAGAGCGCTGCGCTGCAGTGTCTGAGGTCCCAAATTCAATTCCCAGCACCCTAAAAATGGGAGAAGGACCTGGCAATCCACTCCCAAGGCAATCCCAAAACAGTCAGGCATTGAAAACCCTATGAGGGTCCCTATGAGTCGGATACCGACTCAAGGGCACATGACAACAACAAGACACAAGTAGAGAGAAGGACCTAGTAGCCCACTCCCAAAAATCAATCAGCCATTGAAAACCCTATGAATAGCAGAGAAGCACTGATAATAGTGTTTCGCCTGTTGTACATAGGGTTGCCGTGAGCTGGACGCCAATTCGATGGCACCAGCAACAAGAAGACACAAGTAGCCTGAATTAATTTTTCCAGACAGCTTATTCCTATAAAGATATTGCTTGACCTGGACATGCGATTCTTAGCTAACTTTTACTTGTCACAGGGTCTCATAGAGGGCAGGCCTTCTAGCTCGCGAGACAACTTCCTTTCCAGTCCCAGTATCCCCAGCCTTTCCTATTTTCCTGAAATAAAAGCTGGACTAGCTGTTTCCTCGACTTGAAGAACAGGACCCCAGAAGGGAGTACCATCCAGGGAGTAGGTGGTGAGAGAGCCCGATGTTCCTGGTACAGTACCTCAGCCTTCCACTGGATTTTTGTTTCCAAGGAAATTTCTTTTGCTTAGGCAAAGAGTTTGAAATGGCATGGCGCAATAGCTCACACCTATAATCCCAGGGGCTCCGGAGGCGCAAGCAGGAGGATTGAAAGGTCAAGACCACAGGAAGTCTGCATAATTTACTGAGCCCTTGTCTCAAAATAAAAAGGAAAAACATGGACTGAGGGCACAGATCAATGGTATAGCACTTGCAAAGCATGCAGGCACGAGGCGCTGGGTTCAACACTCCAGCATGGAAGAAAAAAAAAAAAGAATTTGAAATGCACTGGTCTACATGATACTTAAGCTGTCCTATGTGCTCAGTGCCCCAGACTGGAAAGGAAGTTGAGAGACACAGGGAATTATAAAAGCAAATAAACTTAGCCATCCTTAGGAGAACCAGGCACCAAAAAGTTACCTCGAAGCTTAGGTCTGCAATGTTGTCAGGCCCTTCACTAAGAGATTATTTAAAGGGAAGCTTTTATCTTTTTATGAGCTAATGTGTTTTTGCTGCCTTATTTATAGACCAGCCTGTGTACTAACTAAACAGTATGCAAGTGCATGGACTACAGAATCATTGAAGACCAAACTTGAGAGAGATTTCAGTCACTTTAGTGATTTTGGTTTTGTTTTCAGGTGACTTATTTTTATTATATATCTTTTCCAAAAAGCAAATCATACTTCTCACACTTAATTCCCTTAGGCAACTTAGGTTGTATTATTTTGTTAGCATTTTAAAGATACGGCAGTAGTCTTTACTCCCAATAAAATTATAATTCCAGAGCTTGTGTTCTTATCTATTACAAACTCATGTGGCTAATATTTGAGTTTATACTCCTAAGAATCAAAACTTACAAACTTCAGGCTATAAGAGTCACCAGAACACATGACCAACAGTAGGACTTGCCTGTTGATTCGAAGGGCAAGAAGCCAGGTCTGTGTGCTCTGTTCTTTTCTGAAAACCTACCGTTCAGGGATGGTTCAGACCTATCCAAGCCAAGGTGAAAGGAAAACAAAGTGACTCCAATAAAGATAAAAGAGTTACTTCAAGTAATGTATATCTGGAGGACCTTGAAACTAGATAATTCCAGTTGAAGCAGGATTAGAGTTTACTTAGGGAAATGTGTGGGAGTATGTGACTGTGGCCAGTAGAAAATATATATGTTTCCTTACTGAGAAATTTGAATATCAAGAAAATATGCTGATTAGTCTTGGAAAACAACTTCAGAAGTCAATATTGGACTATGCTTTCTCCAATATGAAAAAAGGAGAGTAACATGTAAAACGGGTTGAAAGTAGATGTATGTGAATACTTGGGTTATAACTATTATTTTTCCTTTACCCTTTTCAGTGCATTCCAAATGATTGCAATGGAGTAAGGGAAAAATGATGGAGTGAATATGTGAAAAAACACTCCTCCATAGGTTTCGCAAACTCTCACATCCCTGGACAAGATCAAGGGAGCAGTCAGCCCACACAAAGGGGACGTGAAGTAAGGTTGCACAAGGGTGGAGAAAGCAAGCAGAGTTCATGCAAGACTTCTTTGCAAATCTGAAATTGCCTTCCATGTGGAAATGGTAGAACAAGTCTGAGCAGTGAAGCCACTACTCCCACCTCATCTTCCTTTGCTAGCAACACCATCTTTTATTTGCCCCAACAACCCTATGTCCATCAACTATGGGCCTCTCCATCTGCTCAGAAGAAAAGGTCTGTTTCCACAGCTGCCACCTCTGCGCACATACGTGAACTTTAAAGTAATGTTCGTGCCTGGAAAACGCACTGAATCAGAAGCAATGGGGGCCAATATTTCTGGCAAGGGGAAGCTAAAGCCAAAGTCAAGGAAAGAGATTACAGAAAAACACCTAAGTGTGCTAAATAGCCACACTAGGAAATATATATTACAGTACTGCAAGGATTATCCTTGTAGGTGGTGGGAAGTCCTTTCAGGTATTGCCAAATATTTGGGGGTGGGAGGGCAATCCTAAATCCCAAAACAATTCGCCATCGAAAACAATATGAACTGCAGAGAAGCGCTGATATAGTTCCAGGCATCACACAGTATCAGGTAGTTTTTTCATTCTTTTGTACACAGGGTGGATAAGAGTAAGACTTGACTTGAAGCCCGGCGCGGCAGCGCATGCCTATAATCCCAATGACTCAGGAGGATCACAAGTTTGAGACCAGAGGCAGTCTGCATAATTTCTCCAGGCCCCGTCTCAAAAAAGTAACAAAATGGGCCGAGGGGGCAGCTCAGTGGTCCGGCACTTGCAAATCATACAAGCGTGAGTCCCTGGGTTCAATCCTCAGTACAGAAAAAAAAAAAAAAAAAAAAAAAAAAAAAAAAAAAAAAAAAAAAAAAAAAAAAGGCCTGACGAGGGCAGCTAACAACAACAACACGTACACACACACACACACACACACACACACACGCACGCACGCACGCACGCACACGCGCGCGCACACACGCACAGAAAGAGAAATGACTTTACTTACAGTTCGGGAATACTGGGGGGAGAGAAATTCTTATACTGTTTCCACTTTGTCCACAACAGTGTTGCAACTTATTGTAAAGACAAAAGCCAAGAAACAAGCATACACAGATGTAGCTGTGTGCCCTAGTCAAGGGACCTGGGAGAAAGCCTGTCTGAGGTATCTTACTGTGAGCTTTTACAATATGCTGTTCCACACCCCTGAAAAGGTGAATGAAGGTCTCCAGTCATTGTCCTAACTGACAGTCCCTTTCGATTTAAGGAACAGCAGAGCCTGGCAGATGGGACACCATATGATGACATCACCCCTAACGAAGAGCAATCCTCTTAGGGGAAATGGATTGTGCTTTCAGTGATAAGGACTTCTCCAGGGTAAATGTGCAGAACCAGAACTCATATAATGATCAACCAGAACACTGTTTGACCAACACTGCCTAATTATGTATTCCTCTTCTCCATGCCCTAATTCTACCTCTATTAATCTAAAAACTCATGTTAATACCCAGAAGACGTCATGAAATGTTTATTTCCTGCTTTCAAAAAATGACTATTTTTGAGTAGAACCTTTTTTTGTTGGCCTTCTCACTACTGCTTTTATTCAGTTTGGGTGGGGTAGGTGTAGTACCTGAATGTTGGAAACCCTAGAGGATGGCGTCTAGGCTAGGATTCAAGGTGTGCACTCCATAAAATCTTGTGAGAACTAAATATTGAAGAACTGCACGTCCAAACCAAACGATGACTTTATGCCACAGAAGCTGTCGGTAAAAATTAATTCAGATTACCTGTGTCCGGTACCGTTTAAAATGAAACCTTTTCTTGATAAGAAGTATGTGTTTTGTTTTGTTTTGTTTTTTTCTCGTGAGGATACAGATGAAGGATTCAGACGCCTTTAAAGGGTTTTTCTCACACTGGTCAGGTGAACAGACGCAGGCAGAGCGCCTGTCCACGATTGGACACCACGAACCTGCAAGGTTTCTCCTAACCTCCAGTGCATGGCCTGGGGCAGGAAGACTTAGAAGGGGAGGGAATCCTTCTGTGAAGGACAAGCCCCAGTGCTGGCCTGCTCAGCCTCCCGGGCGAGATTGCCAGTTGGGATCAGTGGGGGAGGGCTGAGAGGAGGACAGTGTGCCACGTGAGGAGCGCATTCCAAGGCTTGGGTGGGTGGGAGGCGAAGGTCCAGGGAACTCTTGAAGGACTTGGCAAGGCCACAGCAGCTTCCAGAAAGCACAACTCCAGTGTAGAAGACTGGCAGGAACCTCAGTGGTCACCAACGCGCAGGCTCAGACCCGGCCAATCGAAGACGACGGCAGCTGCATCCTTCCTGTGTGGAAGGAACTTCCTGCTGCTTTTGCTACGGTACCGAGGGCGGGACTAGCAAAGGCTTCCTTGCCGGGAACGCATCGCTTGCCTTACTAGGACAGATATTAATGCATTCGGTAGCCTAGTCTTGTATCCCATTTATCCTTCACAGACTTCACCTATAAGGCTCTGGATAGGAAAGCAACAGAAAGGATGATTTTCCCTCCCATTTGTGGGGCTGTCGGTTTCTAGAGTCAGTAGATGGCAGTGTTGTGCTGGAAGAGAATTCTGCATGCCTCTCCCCCCGCCCTTCATGCTCGAAAAAAGTGATGAGAATACTTTTTTCTAAAGGACTTTCGTGCCATAGCTTCCATTTTCCTACAGTGTTGCTTCTACTTAGAAGCTTCACTCCCTTGTCTTCTAGCTCTAGCTAAGGCTCACTGCCTCTGAACAAAGCCCTTTGTTTCCCCAAATTGCCCTTCCTCCTGTGGCTCTGCCTACGGACCTTACTTACTTGTTTCAGCTTCTCTGCTTTCTTATCATTGTTTTTTCCCTAGTTGCCCTGGGATTTATGGACATTTATCAATATGTTCCATCCACAGAAACGTCATTTCATCTCACTCTGGAAATGTTCTGTAATGTATGGCATGGTGGGGCAAATCTCTAATCCCAGGACTCAAGAGGCTGACACAGGAGGAATTGTGAGCCCCAGGCCTGCCTGGGTTATATGGCAAGCCCCTATCTTTAAAAAAAAACGAGGGCTGGCCTCATTCCTGTAAGCCTAGAGATTCCAGAGTCTGAGGCTGGGAGGATCCTGTTTGGAGGGCAGAGGCAGCCTGGGCAATTTATAGAGACCTGGTCTCAAAATAAAAAGTAAAATGAGCATGGGTTGGTGGAATGCTTGCCTAGGTTGTCCATAGCCCTAGGTTCAACCTGGAGCACTGAAGACATCAAAAATATAAAAACCAAAACAAATAACAAGAATTTTAAAACAGGGTGAGGGTAGTGGAGATGTTCACTGTTAGACCTCCTAGAATCAAGGCCCTCTATTCCTTCCTCCTTGTTGTTGTTGTTAGGTGCCGTTGAGTCGGTATCGACTCATAGCGACGCTCAACGGTTTGCAATGGCTGACTGTTTCGGGATTGCCTTGGGAGTGGATTGCCAGGCCCTTCTCCCATTTTTGTGGTGCTGGGAATTGAACTCGGGACCTCAGAGACTGCAGCGCAGTGCTCTACCAACTGAGCTAAATCCCAGCCCTACCTTCCTCCTTACCAAATAATAAAACCAAAAAAAGCAAAATCAAAAGCAGTTCTCCAAGAACTCTTCTGGCAGCTAGAAACAATCTGGAGCTCACTTAGCTGGCGCAGTGCCATACCACTGTGCTACACCCCAAAATCGTCATTTTAGAACTCATTACACTTTATATGAAAATGTGAAAATCAGTTTTACACACGATACCAAATAAATGTGTGCGTATTAAATGTTTGACAGAATGGTGAATCTTACAAATGACGTTCATTTAAAATAAAACATATTAGCCTCTCCAGTTGGCAAGATTTTAAAGGTTATCAGTAATCTCCGGATACAATGTTGCAGACCCTAGTAAATGTTCTTGGGCAAAAGTATTTGGACATATGTGTCACTATGTAGGATTCCACACAAGGGATACTGTCTAAGATGTGGGCAATTGTATTTATGGATTTATTAACAATGTTTATGTGGCATATTTTTTCCAAAATAATGTAGGAATTCTTAAACTTGTAGAGTGTATGTACTGCTCCCCTTTGAGGAAAACTCAGTTTCACAAAAATGTACTACTGCCCTAGTGTGAATCAAAGCAATTTCATAATTCAATACTGGAATGAATACATGGAAATGAAGGACTCAGATATGGGTAAAAGTGTTACTTCAAGTAACGTACATCTACACCACCTCAAGACCAGATGACCCAAGTCAAAGCAGGATTGGGGTTTACTCAGGGAAATATGTAGGCGTACGGAACCGTGGTCAGTAGAAGATATATATATTTCATTACCGAGAAATTTGACTATCACAATATGCTGATTAGTCTCTGGAAAACAACTTCAGAAGTCAGTATTGGACTATGATTTCTCAAATACGAAAAAAATGAAGACAACATAAAACAGGTGGAAAGTACATGCATGTGAATACTTGGGTTATGACTAGTATTTTTCCTTTATTCTTTGTTGTGCATTCCAAATGATTACAAAAGAGTAAGGGGGAAATTTTATGGAGTGAATGTATGAAAGAAATCTCCTTCAAAGGTTTTGTCACCTCTCGCATCACTGGACAGGATCCAGGGAGCAGCCAGCCCTCACCATGGGGACATGAAGTAAGGTTGCTCAAGGACAGAGAAAGCAAGTACAGTTCATTCAAAACTGAAATTGTC
>VMDO01026519.1:0-26602 GCA_007922755.1 Pedetes capensis | reverse complement strand
AAAAAAAAAAAAAAGAAAACAAGAGGAATTTGGCATATAATAATGGGCTCAGTGGGGTTGGAAGAAAATTTTTGGAACCTAAGAGTGGCTGCGTGGGCATCTAGCAACTGGTAGAGAATAGCCTTATAGCCTGTCTTGTTAAGAACTCCCTTACTCTCATTAATTGCAAATTATCAGTTAAAGTTGGTTATATACAATAGCCTTGCATTAGTATTATTGGTAGAGGGATTTAAGGAAGAAAGACATATAAGTTCTATGTTGGGTCTCCTTGGGGTAGAGAGAGGATAATACCTATAGAAGGTGATAATGTGAGATCAAGAATCTATGGGAATAGAAAACAAAACAAAAGTCAACTGTAAGAGTACAAACTACTCAGGCATTGTCAAATTTTGGACAGGGTATTTATATTAGTATATGATCTGATATGACATAGTTGGAGTTATTTTACTTAAATATTAAAGGAAATGACTTTAAGATACCAAAAACCTTGGGTGATCCAGGTAAGAGAAATGTGAACTTTTTCTGCAACAGAATTTTGAGGTAAAGAATACTAGTAACTCAGTTATCCTGCTAAAAGAAGGCATAACTCTGTGGGTACTGTTCTAGCATCTTGGTTTTGTATTTGCTCTATTGTTGGAGTAATGATGATAGGCAGAAAATATGTTCATCTGTATGAATGTTCACAGTGAAGATGATGGAGATGTACCTCTAGAATTTTCAGAAAAGTCCAACAGGATTTGCCTCATTAAGAAACAGCAAGAATAATACAGAAAATCAGTTGATGGAAGTTCTTGGATCATCAAGTATCTTGGTTTTTTGAATTAGAGTATTGGTGTAGCAGTTCTTTTTTTTTTCTCGTAGAGGTTAGTGATCTGGAAATTGAACTAGGTGAAAAGTGACTAGCACAGTTTTGCTTGTGGAGGTTTTGATACTGTGGGATTATCTGGAGAACAGAAATAAAGTGTTAATTTTCACTTAGCACCTTCAAAATAATGTTACTTGCATATGACTTGGATCATGATCATTTCCCCCTTATATTAGATAGTTATGGTTTCCAGGATGAATTTCTTTTAGAAGTACATATATGAGAGTGAGAGACTGGTTTGAGCTTTTCTCATGACATAAATGATACCTATGGTTCAATCCCCAGCACCAAAAATATGGGAGAAGGACTCGGCAACCCACTCCTGAAACAACCCCTAAACTCTGAAGTAGAGCGCTATATTTATTTAATGAGAGAAGGGCATGGCAGTCCATTCTCAAAGCAATCCCCAAACAACCAGCCATTGAAAACCCTATAAGGGTCACTATAAATTGGAGATGACTCCACAGCACCTAACAACAATGACCATATTATCTTAGTCTCAACCAGGAATTTAAGGAATTATTCCTTAAAGTTTTTGTAAGGCAGATAAGGGATAGAATAGCCATTTTGGATTCTAGAATGTTTCTCTGGCCACCAGAGACTTTTTAAATAGGTGGTTATATTTATTTGAGAGCTTCATGATGTTATTGTTGTTAGGTGCTGTCAAGTCAGTGTCCAACTCATGGTGACCCTATGTACAGTGCTTCTCTGCTATTCAGAGGGTTTTCAATAGCTGGTTGTTTTTTGGGAATGAGTTGCTGGATCCTTCTCCCAAGCCTACAGCACCTGGTATTCCCAGGTGGTCTCCCATCCAAGTACTAACTAGGCCCAACCCTGCTTAGATTCCAAGATCTGATGGAATCAGATACCACAGTGTTATGGCTAGCAAGGAATTTTGACCAAGAACTAGTAAACCTGTGGAAGTGGTTGACTACCATCTACTAATTAGTTGCTGCTTGGACAGCTATCCCAATAAGAGAGTTTCCTAAATGAACTGGTAAAAGCAACATGACCTTCTCTATCAAATTAATGTATGTGTGATGTAACAGAATACTTTCTCTTTTTTTTTTTTTGGCAGTACTGTGGTGTTGAACCCAGAACCTTGTGCATGCTAGGCAAGTGCTGTACCACTGAGCTGCATCCCCATCCCCTTTTTTATTTTTGTTTTGAGACAGGGTCTTGTTAATTCACAGAGGCTGCCTCTGGCCTTGATCTTGTGATGCTCTTGCCTCAGCCTCCTGAATCTCTGGGATAACAAGCTTTTGCCATTGTGCCCAGCAACACCATAATACTTTTGAACGATCAAATTTGAGAGCTTAGAGGGCTGAACCCTTGAGTGATTTTAAGATTTAAGCTTGTTTGTTGTTAGGTGCCATCAAGTTGAGTCCAACTCATATTGACCCTATATACAACAGAAGGAAACATTCCCCAACACTGTGCCATGTCTGGAAATGTGTCAGTGCTTCTCTGCTATTCATAGGGTTTTCAATGTCTGTTTGGGAATTGGGCTGCCGGGTCCTTCTCCTGTGTTTGTGGTGCGGGGAATTGAAGCCAGGGTCTCAGTGCAGAGCTGTGCTTGACCAACTGAGCTAAATCCCAGTCAGGATTTAAGCTATGACCTAAAAACTTGAACTATGAAATCAATCTACAGAAGGTATCAGGGGGAGACTATGCAAGATGTTAGAATCATAATTAAGAACAGAATGAGGATAAGCACTAAGAAAAAAAGAACCCAGAATGTAGGAAACAGTCCCTAAGCCGAAGGCAATTTAGCAGCCTAAGCAGAAGGCAATTTAGTAACAAGTTAGTCTAGTACTTTTTAGTTCAAGTATATATTTGCTTTGCAGCAACTTAAAGTCCTGAACCTAACTTAACAGTTTTCAGAGAATCAGAGTGAATCAAACTTACCAAATTTTCTAAAACTGTACTTTGATTCAGAAATCATTTTAAAATTTTTAATCTTTCTTTCAAGGTCTTCATTTATTCACATCATTGAACAGTTAATTTCTTATGAGTAGATAGAAGAACAAATCCAATATTATCGTATGTAGATAAGTCAGTTTCCAGGCTTTGTCACCTTGGATGGCAGGGAAAGTTACATACTTGGATGTAAGAATTATTAGGTAAAGAAATTTCCACCTCTGTTTACGATTGGAATGACACTTCTTAAGGTCATTCATCTGAGTAGTCCTTGGCTGTGTATTGTTTGAGAAGAAAAATGGTCTTAGGAGCAAGGGCCGGAATGGTAGGAAGTTAAAATTATGAGATTGCTGAGTACATAGAAGATGCTAAGTAAAAGGTTATCTGCTATTCACAATGTAAACTTTGCACTGTTCTTCATAGCTGTCAGAATATTTTATTCATTCAAAATCATTTTTTTAAGTTATAGGAAATGGGGTATTGCAGAAAGAGAAGTGAAAGATATCCTCTGCTCTTGAGGAGCTCACATTCTAGAAATTAAAGCAAAAGTGCAAATACTTTAGATACTATTTATAGTAAATTCTGAAAAATATTTATAAAATGATTAAAATGTTATCCATATTATCTAGCATAGAGCCTTAAAATGCAACTGTTTCTTTTTTATAGAACCTTTTATTAAGGAAAAAACTATGGTCTTAACTTTACATTTCCTTTTGTACTATGAATTTATAATTCCAGATGTTATTTAAAACTCATAAAGCCTGGTCCTCTTTTCTTACTTCCACACATTTCTATACTATTTTCATATTAGACCAGGATGGTAGCTGTATCTATGTTCAAGAGTACATGCAGTATTAGAACTTATTCTTTCTGTTACAGGTAACCACATGGTGGATATTGGGGATATTATATTTACTTTGGATGAACTACAACAACAGTATGAAGATGTTTGTAAGAGATAGCTTATTGCTATAGCAAGTTTTGTTTTAAATAAATTGTCATTAAATTAAATCTTAACTTATAGGTTTTTATCTTATAATGTGTTTTTGAAAGCCTTCTATGAACCCTTTTCCCAACTCTGATTTAAATCAAAGAGATAAAACATTAATATAACACTGTAAGTATGCCTATCTTATAATTTTTCCTTTATCTTGTCTATAGTACATTACAATATAAAGTCCACTTTAAGACAAAATGGTAATACTAAAAAAGGATGATACTTAACTTACAATTTGTAGGGTATTCTGACATCCTGACTTTGATCCTTTAAAAAATTTTAATATATTCTTTACTACCATTCATTATTTAGGTTTTCTTCATTAAGGATATTGTTCTTATCTCTTCTTATTGCACTTCATGTCACTCATTCCACTTTCTCGCATTTGTCCAAATATTTGGGCAAGATTACCTATGCCCATAATTTTAAGAATTATGTAGTTTTATGAAGCTTGTTACAAAAAAGCATCCCTGTCCTTGATTCTCACTCCTCCCCAAGCTTTTCCAGAAGCAATCACTTAAAATGTTTTAGCTGATTCCTTGATATTTATATTTATTACTTGTTATTGTTACTTTTCAAAATTAAAACAATTAATGAACATAATCGTACATATAAATGGGTAGAGTGAATAATTCGATAGATATATAGCATGTAATGATTGAGTCAGAATTATTAGCATTTCTATTTCTTTAAATATCATTTCATTGTATTGAGAACTTCCAAAAATTTAAAAATTTTGAATTCTGGATAGACAACAGTAAACTTCCTATTTAGTTATTCTTCATATGGATATTTGGTTGTCTCAATACCACTTATTGAAGATAACTATCATCTCCCCATTATGTGTTCTTAACACATTTGTTGATGATCAGTTGACTACAACTGTGTGGATTTACTTTTGGTTCTCTGTCCTGTTGATTTATATATCTTATTTTTTTAAATAGGGTCTTGCTATGTAGGTAAGGCCAATCTGGAACTCACTATGTAGTCCAGACTGGCCTTAAATTTAAGATTTTCCTGTCTCAGCCTCCTGAGTACTGGGACTACAGGTGTGCACCACCACGCCCAACTTATATGTCTGTCTTTATGCTGGTGCCATACTGTTTTAGTTGCTGTCTTCATTCTCATACAGACCAAACTATGAAACTTTTCCATTTTTAAAATGAAATGTCTTTGTAGTTAAGATTATATTGCTACTCTGTCAGTCTTATGTTTTCTTTTATTTATAGTCATTCTATAATCTCACAGAATTGTTTTGAGGATCAAGCATTATAATATTTGAAATACTTAAAAATGTGTTATTCATGTAGAAGGCATCATTCTAAACCATCTGTTGAATCTTGTATATAAAGCTGCAGTTTAGGACATTGCATTACTATTTTTCTAAAGATGTTATTTTATGTATGAATTTATTCCCCCCACAAATATTGAGAATATTTATGTTTACATTTATTTAGATTCTAACTTTATAAACAAAACCTCTCTTTTGTAGCTTCTTCATAGTTTTGCACCCTTATAACTAAGGGATTTGTATCGATATTAACTTATTTGTCTAGATTCTTTCTAAACTGAGAAAACACAGAGAATAAGAATAATGTGCTTCAAGTAGGCAATCATTTTACTTTCAGTATGACTTTAAATAGCTTTGATGAAAGTATTTAAGTATATTAAATTCTCAGATTTATATTTATCTTGTTAATAGTTTAATCTTTTGATTATCAACCCTTTCAATTTTTTCAACTTGTTAATCTTTATTTTATATATTTAAGCAACTGGTAATTTCTTGGATAGTTTTTAGGAGGACTTAGTTGTCAGTTTTTTAAATAAAATACAAGTTGTACAAGTAAATGACATAATTGAATGTTTCTCTTAGCAATTATGGAAGGTTCAGACTTGGATGAAAGTACTTCGAAAAGAAAGGTATCAAATACAGCAGGATGCAATCTACAATATAAGAAGAAATACAGTTTACCTGCAAGACTATCTGAATCTTCAATATCAAAAATGTTTAATAAAAAAACCCCCAAATATCATAGCAAAATTAAGGAGGAGGACAATGATCCTAAATTTCAACGATCAAAAACTTCTTTGCAAATAAGAAAATTTTCAGGTGGAGTTGACAGAAATCATGTAGGAGTCCAGGAACCACATTCAAAGAATGGCATAAACTTTAAAAATCTTTCAGAGAAGGCTGAAATTCATGACTCCAATTCTAATCCACAAAGCGTGAAGAGTATTACAAGCCTCCATAAGTCTCTGGATAAAAGTGATATTTCTGATATCCCCAAATTTCCAAAGCTAGCTGCGAGAAGGCATTCCACCAGTATAACAGAGATTTCATCTAAGGAAAATACTGCAATTAATACTCTAGGTCAGTACCACATACTGACCATAAGTCAGAATTTAGGGCCTTGAGTTCCTTAGTCATCATAGAAATGAGCAGAATGAATTAGTCATTGGTCAGTTGTAGGTGTTTCACTTGTCAATACCCTCTGTAACCACCACTTTTGATGCAGAGGTCAATGGATATAATCCTGTGGTGCTGATGGTAGTTTCATTCTAGATGCTTCCTTTTGGGGGAACTTAACTTTGAGAGCCTGCATCCATACCACTGTGGCATCTGAGAGGTAGTGGGATCATTGCCCACATTTTCCACTTGGTTTGCCTGCAGCCGTACCACTGTGGTGTCCCATTTCATCAGATCTTAGAAGCTAAGCAGGGTTGGGCCTGGTTAGTACTTGGATGGGAGACTGCCTGGGAACAACAGGCACTGTAGGCTTTGGACAAGAACCTGGCAACCCACTCCCAAGAAACAATCAGTTATTGAAAATGCTATGAATAGCAGGGAAGCGCTAACAGTAGTGTTTTGTTGTTGTAAGTAGGATCTCCATGAGTCTAACACCACCTCAATAGCACCTAACTACTAACTTTGAGAAGCTTATTCAGTGTCTAATGGTATTCACTCAAGTTCTTTAGAAAGTAGAGGGCCTGCTTTCCTTTGGGAAAGCTTATTTCATAATTTATTTAAACAAGCATGTAGGAAGTCTGAAATTTTTGTTGAGAGTTTCATGATTTAAATATGTGATATAATACTTCAGATATTATCTCTTATGGATGGAAAACATGAAGAGAAAATAATACTGCACATCTGAGGTCTTCAAGGCTTTGTAGTCTTTCTCAAAGATGAACAATGATTTCCCCATGAATATTTGTATTCCTCTTCTCTGCTGTTTCCATCACAGAAGTACTATGTATGGAACCTAATTAAACACTTTTTCCTATAGTCTCCTGGTGAAGTTACTTAAATCATGTCTATTCTCTTTAAAGAAATGCATTTAGTATTTAATGTAATGGCTAAAATGAGTACTTAGTGAAAAATTAGTGATTCATACACTAATGTATAAATCAAATAATTCAGTTGAAAAAAGAATATTGATCTGTTAAGGAGGATTAGTGATATTTATCCTGATTCCTTTACTGATATAACCCTGTTGCTCTGTGCCGCCTATTCCTGAGGGTTCTTTATGTTTTAATAAGAATTAAAGCCTTGGGTTAACAGAATGATAGAGTAGTAGACATTTAGCTATCGGGTAGAAAAGGCCTTCAGAAAAAAGTGGTATTTACCTTCCTGAGGTCACTAAAATCACATAATGACACCTACCACTGTCATAGTCAGGTTCTGCATGCAGATAAGTATGAAATATTTTATTTGGTGTAACTATCTCAAACAAACTGATTGTAATTAGGCATCTATGAAATGTGACCAATTCCATGATTTAAATTGAAAAAAATCTAACTTTTCATTGTAAGCTAATTTTATACTCACAACAATTGCAAAATAGGAAAAACATTACCACATAGTCTTCATCTAGTTTTTCCAAGTGTTAATATCTTATATAACCACAGTATAATAGTCTAAACCAGGAAATTAACACTGATACAATAGTACTTAATAATCTGTTGTTGTTGTTGTTGTTGTTGTTGTTAGGTGCCGTCGAGTCGGTATCTGACTCATAGCGACCCTCATAGGGTTTTCAATGGCAGACTGTTTTCGGGATTGCCTTGGGAGTGGATTGCCAGGTCCTTCTCCCATTTTTGAGGTGCTGGGAATTGAACTTGGGACCTCGGAGACTGCAGCGCAGTGCTCTACCAACTGAGCTAAATCCCAGCCCCTAATAATCTATAGGCTCTATTAAATTTTGTCAGTTGATCCATAAATATCCTTTTTCTGATCCAGAATCTGATCTAGGATCACAAATTACATTTAATTTTTATGTGTCTTTAGTCTCTTCCAATCTGGAAGGGTTCCTCAATTTTTCATGACTTCGACAGTTTTGAAGAGCAATGACTATTTTTCATTTGAGGTTTTCTTTCTGTTTCTTCATGAATAAATTTAAGTTATACATTTTTGACCAGAATAGCACAGAAATGATATTGTCCATTGTATTTGCTTTTAACATTTTATTGTTTGAATGTTGTGCCCTGAAAGCATGGTGGAATCAATTAATGGGAAGTGAAAGAACTCTCAATTTTTGTTTGGAATTCTGAAATTTAAACAAAACACATTGATATTTTAATATCCTGGACTCATTATATTTTAATTGAAGGAAGCAGCATTGCCTAGGTTATTGGAATAGGCTATACTGACAAACTAATAATTATAGATATTTGTAGAATTTTAGCACAGTTTCATGCTTGATCTAAAAGAGAAAGATAAAGTATAATATATGACAACAGATACATGGAGAGAAATGCAGCCCTTCTATGAAATTTATTCTCTGATTACTGAAGATTTTAGGTACTAGGCCAGCATGATGGTGCATACTTGTAATCAAATCACTCAGGAGGCTGAGGCAGCTGGAGCCTGAATTTGAGGCCTGTCTGGGGTATATAGTGAGATTCTGTCAAAAAAGAAAAAAAGTTAGGTACCAATGATTGCTTTATACACACAAATTCTATTGTTTAACAGTTCTCTATGTTTTGTCTACTTAGAGAATGTCTGTGAAGCTATCAGTAAACTCCAAGGAAATTACATTTCTGCAGAAGAACTTCAGTCCATTTTGCCTTCATTAGGGATTACTTTATTAGATGAAGAGTTCCAGAAGATTGTGGCAGAGTCTACTAGAAATGGTGAGCTATTGGTAACACCAAACTTTTTGAGAAAATTAGATATTTTTATGGAATGCTATTAAAAGGTTGGAGGAATTTTTTCCCAATCAGGAATGCAACAGAATGGGCTATTCAAAAGAAAATTGAGAAAGAGCTTATATAAAAATGGAAAGTAGTAAAAGAAAAAATTCCTGGAAGTCTGAGCTAATGAATTGGTTTAGAAGAGCTAGGCCTTCTGTGTCTCAGAATTATTTCAGTAAGTCTTTTTATTCCTGTATGTAGCTGTGTCTTCCAGAGTGGGATGGGCACTAAGGGAGGCTGGTCTAGCTTTAGAGAATTTCCAGCAATAATAGTACAATAGCTAAGGGGTATAAAAATCTCTGATCAAGTAGCCTAGTGATTCAAGGAGAAATAATTGGAGATTCTAAAAGATAGAGGGATTTTGTTGTTGCTGTTAGGTGCTGTCGAGTCGTGTCCGTCTCATAGCGACCCTTATAGGGTTTTCAATGGCTGACTGTTTTGGGATTGCCTCGGGAGTGGGTTGTCATGGCCTTCTCCCGTTTCTGTGGCACTAGGAATCAAACTCGGAACATCAGAGACTGCAGAGTGGTGCTCTACCAACTGAGCTAAATCCCAGCCCAGAGGGATTTTAGAGCTAGCAATAATCATGGCAAGTTTTAGCATCTAGATGTTAAATGACATATTCCATTCATGAGTTTAAGCTGGGGTTTATGTTTCTAAGAAGGCTTCTTTTCCTTTTTTCTTTTTGAGAAGTTTTAATAAAAATTTTTATTTTATTTCACTTTTTTAGCTAGAGAAGTTGTTTTATCAGTAACTAAGAGTTGTCCACAGCCACATTTTGGGTGAATAATGATTTAGGAATAATATTAGAAGTGAATTCACAAGAGTCTGGGCACAATTTCTTAGCTAAGGCAAATAGCAAAGAAGATGTATTTAAAAATAGATGGAGTGGGTGCTAATAAAATTATGGAACCCTTTCTTCTGCTTATCAGGATTGATACAATCACCATGGAGAGTTTATATCTAAAAAGAAGTAGTTAATTGGGCCACTTAGATATTAGAAGTAAGGATGGGGATGTTTGGATCTGTTGGGGCTGGTTCATACTGTCAAGGTATCTTAATGGATAGCATATTGACTAGGTTTTTATGGCGATATGAAATAGACTCATTTTTCATAATCCATCTATATGGATACCTTTCTTTTTTCCCACATCAATAAAGAACTTAGTATTTAACTAAGTCCTTTGCACGAAATAGATTTTGAAAACCGGGACTGTCTTATTTTTATATCTTTGGCACAATATGTACTCAGTAATTATTGAAATAAAATGAACTAACCTAATTTAGAAAGAGTTATTTTAAGGGGCAGGACATGAAGGAGAAATAGGATGATGAAATGATGGACCAATTTAAGTTTTTCCTCATAGTTATATTAAAATGTTAATTTATCTTTTCAACAAAAATGCCTCAGAATGTATAATCTAAGCTCTTTATTTCACAGGAAACAGAATGGTGAATTTAGATGACTTTATTAAGTCTCTCTCTAAGGAGCAAAGTTTTCCTGACTACGAAGGTTGGTAGAAAATTTTTTAAAAAATGATTTGGAGGAAAGAGCAGTTAGGCTGAGAAAAATTAGGTATAGTAGAACTGAGCTTGTTTTTAGATAGATATATAATACCCTTGTAACTTATACAAGTCAATTGCCAATTTTTAAAAACTTGTTACATTGGAGTAATAATAGCTAACTTGCTTACTTCATCGAGTTGTCATCTGAATTTTAGAAACTGATAAATGCTATATAAATATCCAGTAATACTGATGACAGTAAAGAGATTAAATACATAATTAGCCCTATTGATTAGGAATTGTTGGGTGGTTTGATTTTTAATTTTTATAAGGAACTCATCTGAATGAAATTCTGGTATGGTTAACCTTTGTTTTATAACATTAAAAAACATTTTTACTGAAGTATAATTTATTTATATAAAATTACCCATTCACTGATTTTTCAGTAAATTCATAGAATTATGCAATTATCAACACAATCTAGTTTTTTTGTTTGCAATGATTTTGTTTTTATACAAATAATTAGATATTTTCAGCAAGATTAAAATAAGAAATGATAGATATTAAGTCTTGCTGTTTTATTTTCTTATACTTATTCATATGCTAAAAAAGAAAGAAGAGCTTTGGGTCTCTTGCCCAAAGATTTCTCAGGTGAAGAAAAATTAATCCAAAGGAAGAGACTTCCTTTTATACTTAGATGAAGAGTCTGATATTAAAAAATACAGTATCATTTGTCATTCCATTTGTCATGGATATACACACTTAAGTGTCTGAATTTCTTGAAGACTATTAGCAAATCTCTCTCACGTGTCTGTTAGCCTGTGCTGTGGGGGCTTCCACCTTGCTGTGATGCTGAAAGCTATGCCACTGGTATTTCAGATACCAGCAGGGCCACCCATTGTGAACAGGTTTCAGCTGAGCTTCCAGACTAAGACACTAGGGAGAAGGACCTGGCACCCTACTCGCAAAGCAATTAGCCATTGAAAACCCTATGAATATCAGAGAAGCACTGTCACATATAATGCTGGAAAATGAGCCCTCTAGTCTAGAAGACATTCAAGGAATGATTGGGGAAGAGTTGCCTCCTCAAAGTGGAGTCAACCTTAATGATGGGAAGAGAGTAAAGCCTCTGGGATCTCCTTTTGCTGATGTGGCACAAATCAAAGTGAGAAGAAACATAGTGGCTAGAACAATTGGCTCAAACATAAAAAGACTGTGTACATGGCGCAGTGTTTTGTCCTGCTGTATTCAGGGTCACTATGAGTCAGATCTGATTCCATGGCACCTAATAACAATAATTAGCAAATCTATTTCATAAATGTTTTGCCATGTACTCATTCATTCACGAGTTCAGTCGCTGTTCCATTGCTATTGTTATGAAGTAGTAAGTATCTTGGTCACACCTTATTCTTCCTCTTTTTTTCCCATTATACTATTTAAAATAATTTATTATTATTATTATTATTATTATTTTTATTATTTGTAGTACTAGGGGTTGAACCCAGGGCTTCCTGCATGCTAGGCAAGTGCACCACCATGAAACCACAATGCAGCCCCCATTTAAACTTTTTATCTTGAAACAGGGTAGGGTCTTGCTAAGTTGAGCAGCCTGCCTCTAGCCTTGAACTTGCAATCTTCTACCTCAGCCTCTTGAGTTGCTGGGATTACAGGTGTGTGCCACTATGTGCAGCTTTAAAATTTATTTTAATTTTGGTAAATAACATTTAAAAATTACCATCTTAACCATTTCCTACCAGGCACTCCACATTGTTATTCAACCAATCTCTAGAATTTTTTCATCTTGAAAAATAAGTAGTAATTCCAGCATTATTCATAATAGCTTCAAACTGGAAACAGTCAACTATACATGGACCATTAACAATGTATATTTAATATGGATATATTTGGCAGTAAAAAGGAATGAACTACTGGTATATGCTATGTGAGTTAACCCCCAAAATATTATGCAATATAAAGGAGGTTGAGTCAAAACTACTCTTAGACAATTTTGTTTATATGAAGTGTCTAAACTTGGCAAACTTATAGAGACAGAAAACAGATGCAGATCAGTGCTTGTCTGTGTATACAAGTGGGGATTAACTGAAAATGGGCATGAGGGAATTTTGGAGGGTGATGGAAATGTTATAAAACTGGATTGTGTCCAAAAGAATTGAAAGCAGGAGCCTGAAGAGATATTTGCACATCATGTTTATAGCAACACTATACACAGTTGTCGCCTGCAGCTGTAGTCCTGTGGCATCTGATCCCGTCAGATCTCGGAAGCTAAGCAGGGTCGGGCCTGGTTAGTACCTGGATGGGAGACTGCTTGGGAACACCAGAAGCTGTAGGCTTGGGAGAAGGACCTGGCAACCCCCTCCCAAAAATCAGTCTGCCAATGAAAACCCTATGAACAGCAGAGAAGTACTGACAATAGTATTTCCCCTGTTGTACAGAGGGTCACTATGAGTCGGATACCGACTCGACAGCACCTAACAACAACAACAACAACATACACAGTTGTCAAGAAGAGGCAGAAGCATTGCAGATAAGAGAGTGCTAAATCCTAACCAGGGAGCATCCATCAGCAGATGAAAAGACAAACAAAATGTAGTATATATAACAACAGAATATTATTTAGCTTTAAAAAAGATTGATAGTCTTACACATGCTACAATATGGATGAATCTTAAGAACATTAAGCTGAGTGAAATAAGCCAGTCACAACTATACGATTCCACCCAGATATCTAGAGTAGTCAAATTCACAGAAGCAGAAGGTAGAATGGTGGTTGCCAGAGGCTGGACGGGTATTGTTTTTCAAGATGAAAAAATTTTGAAGATTGGTTGCAGAACAATGTGACTATACTTAGCACTAACAGAAATGGTTAACATGATATTTTTAATGTTACATGTTATTTACTACACTTAAAAATAAATTTTAAAAATTGTAGCCAGGCATGGTAGTGCATGCCTGTAATCCCAGCGGTTCGGGAGGCGGAGGCAGGAGGATGGCAAGTTGGAGACCAGAGGCATTCGGTGTAACTTAGTGAGACCCTGTTTCAAAAAGTAAAAAAATTGGCTGGGGTTGCAGCTCAGTGGTCCAGCACTTGCAGAGCCTGCAAGTGTGAGGCCCTGGGTTCAACCCCCAGTACCGAAAAAAAAATTTTTTTTAATTGTATAAAAAAAAAATCAGGTATGACCAAGATACTTACCACTTCTCAATAATAGCAATGGAACATGTACTGAATTAATGAAGGAAGGACTGCATGGTGAAACGTTCAAGAAATAGATTTGCTAATAGTATCATCGTGTATTGGATAGACCTTTTGTGCAGTGTTGAAGGTTGAGTGGAAATGATAAGAGTGGTAGTGGGAAAGCAGTCTTTCATTATTAAGTATAATGTTATTTGTGGGTTTTTCATAGATACCCTTCATCAGATTGAGAAATTTCTCTTCTTTTTCTAGTTTATTGAGAATTTTTAAAATCATGAATGCCTGTTGAATTGTGTTAAATGCTATTTCTGCATCTATTAAGATGAACATGCTAAACTTTATTTTGATGTTTAGATGAAGTTCTATAATTTTTTTTTCTTGGGTGACTGCAATGGAACCTTTTGTCTTACCCATGTAGGCAGTCACTCTACCACTTATCTATATCCCTAGCCCTGGAGCACTATAATTTTTGAAAGTTTCTATATTGGATTATTTTTAAATTTGATATACTGAAATTCCAGAAAAATATTTGTATTAATTTCCTTAAAGTTGAATTTTAGACTTCATTTAGAATTTGTCATATTGCATTACAGTTTTTATTTTTATAGTTCAATACAATGCAAATTTATCATCTTTATATAATGTATTTGCTACATCAGCTTATTGGTATTGGTTGTATGGCTTCAAAGTTGTTGTTGTTGTTAGGTGCTGTCAAGTCTAGTCCAACTCATAGCAACCCTCATAGGGTTTTCAATGGCTGACTGTTTCAGGATTGCCTTGGGAGTGGATTGCCAGGTCCTTCTCCCATTTTGTGGTGCTGGGAATCAAACTCAGGACCTCAGAGACTGCAGAGCAGTGCTCTACCAACTGAGCTAAATCCCAGCCCCTGGCTTCAAAGTAATGCACCTGTATTTCTTGTTTTGGCATTTGCATTTCCTCTTCTTCTTCCTCCTCCTCCTCTTCTTCTTCTTCTTCTTTTCTTTAATACCTCATCAGAGTTAGGTTACACTGAACCTTGTGATACCTGACCAAATGGAATAGTTAACTTTGTTGCTTTTATATCCTCCCTCATTATTTTAGTATTACTGAAGTACCCTCTTTCACATTTGGAGTAGAAATAATGCTGTGTTGCTGTTAGGTGCCGTCGAGTCGGTATCCGACTCATAGCGACCCTCATAGGGTTTTCAATGGCTGACTGTTTCGGGATTGCCTTGGGAGTGGATTGCCAGGCCCTTCTCCCATTTTTGTGGTGCTGGGAATTGAACTCGGATCCTCAAAGACTGCAGCACAGTGCTCTACCAACTGAGCTAAATCCCAGCCCCGTAGAAATAATGCAGTGTCTCTCTTTTCACCTTAAGAGTATCCTAAAATGCAGTGCATGCATCCCCACGTGGACAGATTACCAGGAAGTTCAATCTGTCAATGCTTTACCAGTCTTTATCATGCTTTTATTTGTGTCTGAAGACTGACCTTACATACATACTGATAGGAAAATCTGTGGCTAGAGTACACAGACACAAGAAAATCCTGTGACCCATAGAGGAACATGTTTGTGGGGCACACACCTCCCAGTCCAACTGGGATGTTTGGACTGGTGGCACAGCCGTGTACACAGATAACTAAACACAAATCACTTTGGACCCTTGGGTGAGGGGCACAGACTCCAGTGGCCCTGGGGAATGCTGCAAGAGGAAGAAAGGAAAAGCTTCGGGATGCTTTACCTTAGGGGACCATACAACTTTTTATTATCTCTTAGTGTCCTGATATGGGCAGAGAGGAACCCAAACAAGTGCACAGCTATAACAAGTGTTAAGCTCTTAATGCTGCTTCAAGGGCAGATGCAGCTCTTCCGCCTCCAGTGCTGGGACTGGAGACTGTCCTTAGCTTTGGCCTCTTGGCACTGGGTCCAAGAGGCTTTCCTCAGCTTGCTTGTAGTCCATCTTCCTTGAGAGCACTGTCTAGTTGTCCTGGTCTCAGTGGTCACGAGGAGAGATGCTTCTGTGTTGCTGGTTGAATTGAGAGAGTCCTTTCCTTGCCGATGGTCCATAGCAGAGAGAGAGAGAGAGAGAGAGAGAGAGAGAGAGAGAGAGAGAGAGAGAGAGAGAGAGAGGGAGAGAGGGAGGCACCGCTGTTGCAGTGCAGCTCCTTATACAGCTTGCCCCGAATGGCCTGAGCCAATCAGTTTTGAGTCATTGTTTTCCAATTGTCCAATCAGGTTCGGGGGATTTATGAAAGGTTCTGTACTGTCCAATCAAGTTGCTTTCACTTTCCCTAGATTTCTAATTTACAAACTAGATCTTCAAAAGCTGTTTTCCCAGTTTTGGGGTTTTTGCAAGTTTCCCCCCAGTTTCTCCCTACACATGTTTATTGGAGGCAAGCAAAAGGGGAGATGGGAAAAGGGGTCACCCAAGCAACAGAGTGGAGGGGAAAAGAAAATGGCTACAGCTGCAACTGTAGCTGCAAGCTAATTGAGGTTAGGGTTTATATCTTAACATTGGTGGGTTTCCTTGCAGGGAAGGAGGAGGGAGTAAGTTTGAGAGGTTTGGAACGCTGGACCTGTCATCTTATCTCTGCACAATCTCAGGACCTTGGAACTCTGTCAGAGGAGGGCCCTTTAGCTCCCTCATTCGTGGCTTTTCAGTTATATAGGAATAGGGGCTGCTTCTTGCTGAGGAGGGATGCAGTCTTCCTCTGGGAGAGAGATACCAAGTGTTGATAGAAGGGCTTGCTGGTATGTCCTTGTGTTGAACCTGAGCTGGGCTCTTTGGCCAGGGAGGGGCATTTGGGCCCCGTAGAGAAACCAAAATGTGCTTGAGGTGCTGAAGGTAGATTATGACATGGTTTATTCTGGGTTGGTCCTTTCCATTCTCTCCATGGTACCCCTACCCACAGCTGTTGCCCTCTACATGCCCTGTTGCTTCTCTATAACCCCCAGTCCTCTCCACAGCCTGCCTTTTCTGCTTGTTCTGTCTTCCCTGTACTGCTCAGAGCAGGGGGAGGGGGCTTTTTAAGGCTTTTACACAGTCATGGCTAATTGCCAAGACAATTGCCCAATAACATCAAAGTTACATGGGATTACAGCATAGTAATATTGTGTGTGGGCTGGGATTTAGCTCAGTTGGTAGAGCATGCTCTGCAGCCTCTGAGGTTCCAGATTCGATTCCCAGCACTGCAAAAATGGGAGAACGATGTGACAATCCACTCCTGAGGCAATCCCAAAACAATCTGCCATTGAAAACCCTATGAGGGTTGCTATGAGTTGGATATGACCTAACAACAACAACAACAGTACATGCGCCAGTGTCAGTCACTCTGACCTGGCCTAACACCTTGGAATCAGCATGAGGAATTGTGTCATGACCATGGTGGAAATTTTCTTCTTGGGCCTAAATGAAAGGGCTCAGAAATTATGCAAGAAGCAAATAGCAGAATAAGCAGGATTATGATGCAAGGGCCCAGTAAGGGATTAAGACATTGAGAATGAAGTGTCAAGGGAGGAAATCTTGATGTTAGAGGATAGACCAGTGTGCAGGTGCCAGTCCAATTAGTGGGAAGCATAGGAAGGTATTGGAAGGCAGTGGAGCTACAGAGCCAAAGCATTTCAGTTCGGCTTCTATGCAGGGGAAGAAATCAATTTATAAGGCAAGTTTTCCAAAGGGTCAGTGGGGAAAAGATAGTCTTGATAAAGTCAGTAAGGATGGAGTATTCTACGGTGGCTGGTGTTAGAGGTTGAAAGTCATATGGGATCCCAGATGTTTGGAATGTTTTTGCACATGGATTCTATAGGGGGATGGAAAGGGTAACAGATAGCAATCCCCTGGGTATTTGGGGTTCCTTTCTCTTGTTTAAAGAGAACTCAGGCCTTATAACAGTTCACAGGTGTAGGCAGTTTTATCATGAAGCTGTTTTTTGAGGCTGTGGAGACTCAGAAGGAACAGATGTTATTAAGCAAAGGGTTTAACAAAGGGCTCTAGTAGGGACTTTTCCACTGTGAAGAAGCTGATCCAATTGAGACTGATGGCTGTGTATGTGTTGCACATATTTTGTTATTAGGAGGCAGAACTCCATTAATAAATTTTAATAAAGTTCTGTGTTTGGCATTTAGGTAAATATCTTTCTGGCCCCATAAAATGTGTCATTGTTACCCTTATGGGTAGCTTTTAAAGGAAAAATCTTTTGCTTGGGGCATTTTGTATCAACATTTGTTACTATAAATATTTACTTACAAAGGCGTTTTTGATAACTGCTTAAGGCAGAGAAAGAAGCCCTAGATATATGAAAGGAGATTAACATTCATACTTGCCATGTGAAGGCTGGGGTTTAGCTCAGTTGGTGTAGTGCTGCTCTGGACTCTCTGGGCCTGATCCCTAGCATGGCCCTGGGTCCGATCCCTAGCACGGCAAAAATGGGAGAAGGATATGGCAATCCATTCCTGAAGGAATCCTGAAAACACTCAGCCATTGAAAATCCTATGATTAGCTGAGAAGCACTGATGTACCACTGGGGATGGCATTGTGTTGGGGAGTATTTCATTCTGTTGTGCATAGAGTCCTGATTAGTCGGACCCAACTCTACAGCACCTAACAACAACATCAACAACAACAACAACAACAACAACAACAACAACTGGCCAAGTCAAGAATCACCCAGAGGTTCTTCTGTGGTTGTTTGAGATAGGCTTACCCAGGAAATCATGAGCCTTGATCCTTGAGGGCTACCTTTATAGGAACCAATTGTGGGCCTGTCAGCTCTTCAGAGAGCAAGATTTCATTGTTTGCAGTGAGGTCTTCTTTATAGAGGGCAAAGCCCTGGTTTTTTTTTTTTTTTTTTTTTTTAGGACTTTGTTGAAGACTGGTCTTGGCTTCTGAAGAATCTCTGCTTTGGCCTGGGGATTCTCTGAGGGGGAGGTTTTAATTTGCCTGGGGAAATACAGCATTTCTCAGGATTAAAGGAATTGGGTTTGTTCTGTTGCCTGTAATCACTTTCCTTGGGCCTTTTGAGATCTTTGTTGCTGGAAATCCCTAAAGCAAAACTTAACAGTCAAGCACTTAATTATCTAAATGGAAAAACTAAAGAGAAAAATTGGGTATATTTAACTTTCAGGCTTCCTTTTGAAACCCTACACATGGAGGCCCCCACATGTCTGTCAGTTTGCCACACTGTGGGGGCTTGTGTGTTGAGATGAGGCTGAAAGCTATGCCACTGGTATCTCAGATACCAGCAGGGTTACCCATGGTGGACAGGTTTCAGATGAGCTTCCAGACTAAGACAGACTAGGGAGAAGGACCTGGAAGCCCACTCCTGAAATAATTAGCCATGGAAAACCCTATGAATAGCAAAGAAATACTGTCAGATATAGTGCTGGAAAATGAGCCCCAGGTTGGAAGGCACTCAAAAAACTACTAGAAAAGGGTTGCCTCCTCAAAATAGAGTCTACTGTGTTGATGGAAATGGAGTAAAGCCCCCGGGACCTCCATTTGCTGATGTGGCACAACTCAAAATGAGGAGAAACAACTGTAAATATCCATTAATAATTGGAACATGGAATGTATGTAGTATGAATCTAAGAAAATTAGAAATTGTTAAAAGAGAAATGGAGCACATAAACATTGACATTCTAGGCATCAGTGAGCTAAAATCGACCGGCATGGGCCATTTTGAGTCAGATAATCATATGGTCTACTATGCTGGGAATGACAAACTAAAGAGAAATGGGGTTGCATTCATCACCAAAAAAGACATCTCAAGATCTGTCCTGAAATACAATGTTGTCAGTGATAGAAGAAAATCCATACATCTATAAGGAAGGCCAGTTAATATGATGATTATTCAAATTTATGCACCCACCACCAAGGCCACAAATGAAGAAAGGGAAGATTTCTACCAGCTTCTGCAAACTGAAATAGATAAAAATGCAATCAGGATATACTGACAATCACTGGTTAATGGAATGCAAAGGTTGGAAATAAAGAAGAAGGCTCAGTATTTGGAAAATATGGTCTTGGTGACAGAAACAAAGCTGGAGATTGCATGATAGAATTTTGTCAGACCAATGACCTTTTCATTGCAAATACATTTTTTCAACAACATAAATGGAGACTATACACATGTACTTTACCAAATGGGAGATACAGGAATCAAATTGACTACCTATGTGGAAAGAGATGATGGGAAAGCTCTATACCAAATGTCAAAACAAAACCAGGTGCTGACTGTGGATCAGACTATCAACTTCTCATATACAAGTTCAAACTGAAGCTGAAGAAAATTAGAACAAGTGTACAAGAGCCATGGTATGACCTTGAGTATATCCCACCTGAGTTCAGAGACTACCACAAGAATAGGTTTAATTCATTAGACAGAAATGATAGGAGACCAGAGGAGTTGTGGGATGAAATAAAAGGTATCATTCAAGAAGGAAACAAAAACTTATTAAAAAAGACAAGGAAAAAAAAAAAAGACCAAATTACATGTCAAAAGAGATGCTGGAACTTGCCCTTGAATGTCAAGCAGCTAAAGTAAAAGGAAGACCTGATGAAGTAAGGAACTAAACAGAAGATTTTAGAAGGCAGCTCGATAAGAAAAAAAAACAAAGATTATAATGACATGTGCAAAGAGCTGGAGGCAGAAAACCAAAAAGGAAGAACATGCTCTGTGTTTCTCAAGCTTAAGGAATTGAAGAAAAAATTCAAGCCTCAAGTGGTAGTAGTGAAAGATTCTACAGAGAAAATATTAAATGATGCAGGAAACATCAAAAGAAGATGGAAGAAATACACAGAATCATTATACAAAAGATAATTGGTAGATGACTAACCATTCCAAGAGGTTGCATATGAAGAGGAACCAATGATATTGAAGGACGAAGTGGAAGCTGCCTTGAAAGAACTGGCAAAACACAAGGCTCCAGGAATTGATGGGATACCAATAGAGATGTTTCAACAAACAGATGCAGCACTGGAGGTGTTAACATGTTTATGCCAACAGATTTGGAAAATAGCTACTTGGCCAATTGACTGGAAGAGATCCATATTTGTGCCTATTCCCAAAAAAGGGGATCCAACTGAATGTGGAAACTATCGAACAATATCATTAATATCCCACACAAGCAAAATTTTACTAAAGATCATTCAAAAGCAACTGCAGCAGTATATAGACAGAGAATTACTAGAAACCAAGGACATCATTGCTGATGTCAGGTGGACATTAGCTGAAGGTAGAGACTATCAGAAAGATGCCTATCTGTGTTTTATTGACTGTGCAAAGGTATTTGACTGTGTGGATTACAATAAATTATGGATACCACTTTGGAAAATAGGAATACCAGAGCACCTAATTGTACTCATGAGAAATCTGTATGTGAACCAAGAAGCAGTTGTTCGAATAGAACAAGGAAACATTGCCCAGTTTAAAGTTGAGAAAGGTGTACGTCAGGGCTGTATATTTTACCATATGTCTTCAATTTATATGCTGAACAAATAATCCAAGAAGCTGGACTTTATGAGGAAGAATGCAGCATCAGGATTGGAGGAAGACTCATTAACAACCTGCATTATGCAGATGACACAACTCTGCTTGCTGAAAGTGAAGAGGATTTAAAACATTTACTGATGAAGATCAAAGATCATAGCCTTCAGTATGGGTTGCAACTAAACATCAACAAAACAAAAATCCATACCACTGGGTCAGTATGCAACTTCACAATAAATGGAGAAAAGATTGAGGTTGTCCAAGATTTTGTTTTGCTTGGCTCTATAATCAACACCCGTAGAAGCAGCAGTCAAGAAATCAAAAGATGCATTGCTCTAGGAAAAGCTCTGGCAAAAGATCTCCTTAGAGTGTTGAAAAGCAAAGATGTCACATTGAAGACGAAGGTGCGTGTGACTCATGCCATGGTATTTTCATTTGCATCATATGGTTGTGAAAAAGCTGGACATTGAACAGGGAGACAGAAGAAGAATTGATGCTTTTGAATTATGGTGCTGGAGACATCTACTGAATATACCATGGGCTGCCAAAAGAACCAACAGATCTGTCCTAGAAGAAGTGCAACTAGAGTCCTCCTGGAAGGAAGAATGACCAGACTGCATCTCACATATTTCGGACATGTAGTCAGGAGAGATCAATCCCTAGAGAAAGACATCATGTTTGGGAGAGTGGCAGGTCAACACAAAAGAGGAAAACCCTCCACCAGATGGATTGCCACAGCGTCTGCAACAATGGGCTTAAACATAAATAAGGTTGTGTGCCTGGCACAGAATCGGAAAGTGTTTCGATCTGCTGTACGTAATGTCACTGTGAGTCGGACTCGATGACACCCTACCACAACAACAAGATATGGAGGTGTTGTATTTATTGATCCAGGAAGCTTAGGTGCCTGATTTATTAGGGGAAATCACTAAAGAAGGAACATCTCTCATTTAAGGGAGTTTTGTCTTATTAGCTAGAGCTAACATGTCTGAGTTAAGCCTTTATATAGGGAAATTGTTAAAACTGTTAAAACTGTCTTCTCTTTTTTTACAAAAACAATCTAGTCCCAGGTTAGTAATACATATTTTGTTGAGTCCTTTAGTCCTCTAGTTTGTATTTGGGTTACATAATGGTGGAAAAGGAATATCTGTGTCTAAGGAGAGCCATTAGGAATGAAGGAGAGTTGCTCTTTTGGGAGAAAGAATATAAGTTCATGAAGAAAGTGTGCCTTGAAAATAGGAGGCATTCCCCATTCATTTAGGAACTTGCAAGTCAGCCGTAGTTGCCCACCCTAACCCTTGGTGACCACTTAAGGTTAGGAGATTAGAATCAGGTATGGGCATTCCATAATAATAGAGAAACCCTGGTACAGTTATAATAGGCATTTTAGAATAAAATGATCTTATTAACTAAGGAGGAGAATAACTCAAATGAGAGAATGAAGTTGCATTCCCAAAGGTTAGTGAGTGACCTGTAAGGAAAGCTCAGAGATTAATAGGTAACTGGTTAACAACCAATAAAACATCAAATGTAAACTTGACCTAAAATAGGAAGAAAAAAATCATGTTGACCAATGCAGAAAAAAGTAGGTACAGTCTTACAATTTGCGGCAGAGGTGTATACGTTGAAGAGAGCTGCAAGCACAAAGGAGCAAGGATTTCATGATTTTAACCATAGGAAGGGAAATTTATGAATGTTCATCACTTTTTTTGGTCCCTGCACTATTAGGAAAGAGATTGGGGAAGAACAAGCTAGGGATAAAGGAGAGGTTAATTTTGTCTCTGCTAAAGGGAATGCCTGAAAGATGGCCAGTCTTTCAGTTTAGGAATATCCCAAGGAATTGGCCAATTTTTGGGAATATTTGTCTTAAAAGGTAGTCATCCTCCCAAATTGCCTAAGTCTCAGATGAGGGAGTTCAGGTTGTCTGAGTCCCTAAGTGAGTGAAAAGCATTTCCCTGGGTGCTGGGCATAGTAGCTGAGTGAACCCAGAGAGAGTACAGTCCATCTTGGGTAGGCTGTCCCCCATTGGGGTGCTTGGGATTAGTTTGTGACTGGGAGAGTGGGAGGGACTACATTACCCTTGGGGAGAGAGGTTACCCATTGGGTCCCCATTACCCATTGGGACCCAGAGTGGCAGGATCACCTCAGCCACAGGCAACATAGGCAGCTGGGTGCTGAGTAGGCAGGTCCACCTGTGAACCAAGGGAAAAAAGAAGAAAAACTGTTGAAGGGAGGCAGAATGGACAGAGGTAGCAAGGCTATTAATGGAGAAGCTATGGGAGAGTTATGGGGGAGCAGCTGAGGCCTCAAAAGTTAAAGTTTTCTTTTCTTTAGTTTGTGAAAACCCGAAAACAGAACAGAAAGAATGTCTTAGGAGAAAGTGAGGTTCCATTTTCTGGCCAGATTGAATTATTGCCTATTTTTTACTGGGTCCATGTGAGTTTAATTTCAGATTGGAGACCTAGGGGCTTTAAATTGGTCAGAAGTCACCCCAAAAGCATCTCCCTTTTGGGGTATGACTCTTCCTGCTCTCATAGGGGTATGCATGCCTGTGTGTGTGTCCAGTGCTGGGATCAAGAGGGCTTGAGATGTACAAGCCACTTTTGTTGATAATCAGAAGGGGACGACAGGAGATACAGAGGTCTGAGGATGAAGCAGGAAGTCTCTCCTTTGTGGTGAGGGACTTGGCTTTGGAGTGAGCCACAATGGAATCTCTGGAAGGGGTTAAAATTATATATATATATATATATATATATATATATATATATATATCCACACCCACACACGTATATGTGTGTGTATATATGTATATGCATACATACACATATGTGTGTATGTATATATGTATATGTATATATACTAATAGTATACTTATAAATAGTATATGTATATTTATATATAGTATAAATTATACTAGTATAGTGTAATATGGCTGGGATTTAGCTCAGTTGGTAGAGCGCTGAGCTGCAGTCTCTGAGGTCCCAAGTTCGATTCCCAGCACCACAAAAATGGGAGAAGGACGTGGCAATCCACTCCCAAGGCAATCCTGAAACAGTCAGCCATTGAAAACCCTATGAGGGTCGCTATGAGTTGGATACCGACTCGACGGCACCTAACAACAACAATAGTATAATATATATATATATTAGGGTATGTATGTGTGTGTATGTGTATATATATATACATATATATACATATATACACACACCCTAATATGTATATATGTATGTATACATGTAAATATGTATTTATATATGTATATATATACACACACATACACACATACATACCCCTATATATATTATATTAGTATAATATATACTATATATATAAATATATATATACTATTTATATATGGTGGGATTTAGCTCACTTGGTAGAGTGCCGCTCTGCAGTCTCTGAGGTCCCGAGTTCAATTCCCAGCACCACAAAAATGGGAGAAGGACGTGGCAACCCACTCCTAAGGCAATCCTGAAAACAATCTGCCATTGAAAACCCTATGAGGGTCGCTATGAGTCGGACACAACTCGACAGTACCTAAAAACAACAACAACATTTATATATATAAGTATATTATTTATATATATATATACTAATATTGTATATTGCATATATTAGTATATACTAATATAATAATACTATATACCAATATTAGTACACATATACTACTAGTATATATATACTATTGGTATATAGTATATACTAATATATACTAATCGGGCTGGGATTTAGCTTAGTTGGTAAAGTGCTGTGCTGCAGTCTCTGAGGTCCCGAGTTCAATTCCCAGCACCGTAAAAATGGGAGAAGGGCCTGGCAATCCACTCCCAAGGCAATCCCAAAACAGTCAGCCATTGAAAACTCTATGAGGGTCGCTATGAGTCGGATACTGACTCGAAGGCACCTAACAACAACAACAACAATAAGAACAACATATACTAATACATATATAATATGTATTAGTATATATTATATATTAGCATATATATTAGTATATATATTATATATTAGTATATATATACTGTTGTTGTTGTTGTTAGGTGCCGTCGAGTTGGTATCTGACTCATAGAGACCCTCTGTACAACAGGGGAAACACTATTGTCAGTGCTTCTCCACTGTTCATAGGGTTTTCAATGGCAGATTGATTTTTGGGAGGGGGATGCCAGGTCCTTCTCCCAAGCCTACAGTATCTGGTGTGCCCTGGCGGTCTCCCATCCAAGTACTAACCAGGCCCGACCCTGCTTAGCTTCCAAGAGCTGACGGGATCGGATGCCACAGGGCTACGGCTGCAGGCCTATATGTAGTGTATATTAGTATATATATTAGCATATATTATATATATTATTATATTATTATAACCTCATGGTTCTTGTATCTGTGGGTGGCAGAGACAAGTAGGGGTTTATGCAGTAAACGGAACCTCATCAACTCCAGGGTTTTGGCACCAAAATAATATATAGTATACTAATATAGTATATTAGTATAATATATTGTATATATTAGTAATTATATATTAGTATATAATAGTATTAGTATATTATATATATTAGTATATATATGTATATATATCATACACACACACATATATTAAAGTGTTTGAGGAGATATCAGGCTTTGGGAAAAAGAAAGCATTCCTAGTGCAGTGGTGGCAACTGGTGTAGTTTGGGAGAAGGCAGGTGTGAAGATGGCAGAGGTTGGGCAGCAGCAGCCTGGGTGCTGTTTACTGCGGGAGAGGAATTCATAGAGAGGGGCATAGGTGGGCCTCCATTGCTTTAAAGACAGGGAAGGGAGTCCAGGAAAGGTGAGTAGTAAAAATATAAGAAACCTTATCCCTCTAAAAAGTGTAGAGGTTAAGGCTGAGGTCAGTCAGAGAAGGCATAAAATGAAACGCTAAAATAGGAGTGAAGACAGAATGGATACCATGTGTTCCCATTTTGGTGTGGTTGTGTTCTGCCCACTCATTGGATTCAGAGGAACTTGAAATTGGATGTACTTGCTGATCATATTTATGGCAGGAAGTGGATATCACTATGACATTTCATGCCAAGTGTTCATTTGTTAGAAAAATTGTGGCTTCCTAAAATTAAATGTTATTGTCTTATCATGTCAGGAGTAAAGCTGAATTTTATTACTTTTTTAGAATGTGCTTTTCAGTTGATAATGTATAGTAAATATTTTTGGTGGTAATTTTTGGTAGTAAATATGTTTATTGTTAGTTAGGTGCCGTCGAGTCGGTATCCGACTCATAGTGACCCTCTGTACAACAAGGGAAACACTATTGTCAGTGCTTCTCTGCTGTTCATAGGGTTTTCAATGGCAGATTGATTTTTGGGAGGGGGTTGCCAGGTCCTTCTCCCAAGCCTACAGCTTCTGGTGTTCCCAGGCGGTCTCCCATCCAGGTACTAACCAGGCCCGACCCTGCTTAGCTTCCGAGATCTGACGGGATCGG
>VMDO01026518.1:0-27759 GCA_007922755.1 Pedetes capensis | reverse complement strand
AGAGAAGGAGAAAGGTTGAGGAACAGGAGACATCTGGAAGGTGGGGGTTAAGTGAAGAGAAAAATGGAAAGCAAGGTCAAGAGAATAAGGTGGATTAAAGTTGAGAGGACAAGGTCATTTGAAGTGGAGAGATTAAGGGTCAAAGACTAAGGTCGTGTCTGTCTCTGGGAAGAGAGGACAAGGTTGAGGTGAGAAGGAAGCGTCAGAGGACAAGGGCTGCTGACACTGAAAGGGCAAGGTTGGTTGATGTTGACAAGCAAACTGAGGTGAGTCAAGATTGATTTCAAACACAGTGGCAAGGAGGAGGTCGGCTGATGCTGAGCAGGATGAGTTTGGTTCTTAAGAGCAATAGTTGAGGTTGACTGATGGTCGCAAGGTGGAGAGGTGGAGGTCAAGGAGGCGTGGCTAAGCAAGCAAGGTTGCTGAAGCAAAGGAAGATTGATACTGAGGTGTAGAGGACAAAGTAAGTTGAGAAGGACCAAAGGAGGATGAGATGAGTTGATCAATTTGGAGAAAGAAGGAGAAAACACTATGGATTTGGGGTCACCAGTGATTGCATATTGCCTGAGGCCATCCTGATATTCATACTGAGGTTTTGGCATCCCATGACATAAAGATTCCTGCTTTTCAGTGATGGGTGTGGAAGTTTGAGAGGAAAATATGAGATCTATAAGGTGGCCTAAGAAAATAAGACTGAAAATCAACAGTTTTTAATTTTTAATGTGATCTATATATGGCACAGGCCTGCAGCTGTAACCCTGTGGCATCAGATCCCATTAGATCTCAGAAGCTAAGCAGGGTTGTGCCTGGTTAGTAGTTGGATGGGAGACTACCTAGGAACACCAGGTGCTGGTGTAGGCTTGGGAGACAGACCGGCAACCCACTCCCAAAAATCAATCCACCATTGAAAACCCTATGAACAGCAGAGAAGTACTGACAATAGTGTTTCACCTGTCGTACGCAGGGTTGCTATGAGTCAGATATCAACTTGATGGCACCTAACAACAACATATATGGCATACTTTATCTCCGATCTCTAGGGGATGCTGCTCTTCCCCCCCCCCCCCCCGATGTTGATGTTAGCAACCATAGATCTGTAATAGTGGATCATCCATTGTTGCATCATAACAAGTAATAGGATTTAACTGTGTAACATAAGTACATCACACTCACGAACAGTAAAGTCTTTGACTTGCTTGTCGTACTTTGTAAGAAGATAGTACTAATTTAATTTTTTTCCCTCCATTGATAAATGTTGGTGGGCTAAAGAGTAATACAGCATTTGCGATTTCCATTGTGCAACTATTACATTGCTTTTGGTTACACTTTCATCAACATATAAAGTTTCTGGAACCTTTTGATGAACATGTAGTAAAACATATGCAATAATGGGATATATTTCCCTATTTTTCCTATGTACTTATAAAGCTGCATCATTTACATTGGATTATCCTCTCCCCCTTTATCCTTTTACATTATTTCCCTTCTCCTTCCTTTCCGCCTTCCACAACTTTTGCTTCTCTTTGCAAGTCTCCTCCCACTTCCTTCTATTCTGCTTATGTTTTCCCTTCCTAGCTAAGTTTGACTGTTCTTTTTTTTTTTTTTTTCAGTAGTGGGGAGTGCCTCTTTCATATCCTACATTGTCTTTATTTTATTTAGCTATTTCATTATATTTTCTTTGAATTGATTCATGTCCTTGTGGATTTCATTGAACATTCTTATGATCATTCTTTTTTGTGTATGTGTGGTACTGGGAGTTGAACCCAGGGCCTTGTGCTTGCATGCTCTGCAAGTGCTGGACCACTGAGCTGCACCCTTAGCCCATTTTTTCTTTAACTTTTTGAGACAGGGTCTCACTAAGTTACGCAGACTGCCTCTGGTCTCAAACTTGCGATCCTCTTGCCTACGCCTCCTGAGTAGCTGGGATTACAGCCGTGCACCACTGCGCCGGGCATTTGACTGTTCATTTTTATATATCTACATATGTATAGGTTTTTATTCTTCCTTTAAGCAAGATTCAGCTCCTACATATGAGTGAGAACATAAGGTATTTCTCTATTTGAGTGTTCATTTGCTTAAGATGATTTTCGGGAGTGGACTGCCGAAGGTCCTTCTCCTTAGCCTGCAATATATGGTATTCCCAGGCAATATCTCATTCAAGTATTAACCAGGGCAACCCTGTTTAGCTTCTGAGATCAGGCAGGATCAGATGCCAAGGTGTTATGGCTGTAGACCCTTCTTAACTCATGGGTACTCTGAATTGGAAAAAATGGAGTTTCAAAATGTCTTCTGATTTTGAATATTTTCAGTGAAACCAAAGAAAACATAAAATAAAAATCTTCATGTAATATGTTACTTTTGCTCAATTTTCTCTCTGCTTTCTGTATGGGACATTATTCAGATGCATATTAGACTAATTATATTGAACATTTAAAAATATTTTGTTCCTCCTCACCTTTTTTCTTTTTCTTTTCTTTTTGTCAGTAGCGAGGGTTGAACCCAGGGCTTCATGCATGCTAGGCAAGCATTCTACCACTGAGCCACACCCTCAGCCCCTTTTTCGTTTTTTAAATTTTGGGTCAGGGTCTTGCTAAGTTGTACAGGCTACCTCTGGTTTCTATCTGGCAATCCTCCTGCCTCAGCCTCCTAAGTGGCTGGAATGACAGGCATGTGCCACAGTGCCTGGCTTCTTTTTTTAAAATGTATTTTAGTTTATATATTTTCTGTTGTTTTCTCTTCTAGTCACTAAGCTTGTCTTTTGCTGTGTCCAATCTCTTACAGAAGCTATCTTTTGACTTTGTGATTTGGTACATTATTTTTTACTTCTCAACTGTTCATTTAATTCCTTATTATGTATTCAGGTACTTTGGATAAATCTTCCATGATGTCATACTGGTATCCATTTTTTCCTGTAATGTCTTGAACATATATGATTTATAATTACTTTAAAATCCCATCTCCAACATAAGGATCAACTGTAAATGCAATTTTATTGTTTTATATTTTTCTTTTTTTTGACTATATGATTATGTCTTTGAATATGCCTTATAATTTTTAAAATTAAGCTAGACCTTGTTTATAAATAACTGTAGAGGTTCCATGTCGTAATGTTTTCCCCCCAGAAAGGGATGGTTTTGGGGGTGGCTAGGCAGATAGAATGGTGTCTGATCCCACTCCTAATATCTGGGAGTGAGTGAGCCAGGTCATGGCTTGGTTGCAGTTTAAGTAAGAAATAGTCTATTTCTGCTGCTTCTTTATTCCTAAGTGATAGCCCTACATGGATTTCAACTGGGTCCAGGAAATTCAGCTCTACTTTTCAGAGATTTTCCAGTTTAACTGTATACTCTTGTCTTACGCAGTTCAGAATGTAGGAACTGCTTTGAGGGAGATTCCTCTTGAGTGTTCTTTGATCTCTTTTTGTCATTATTACTCTGTGTGATGTTTCTCTAACCTCCAGTAGCAGTCAATTACCTGATATTCAGCCTTGGTTCTTTTTCCTTTTATTAGTATCTATTAACTGTACAAGTAATGGGCTTTATTACTGACATTTCCATACATGTATATAATTTACTTTGGTCATATTCACCCCTGCTATTCTTTTCCTCTTTCTCCTTCTCCCTTTTCTCCTTTCACATCTATAGTAGTTCTCCTTTTACTTTCATGTCCTTTTTATTTTTTACCCTAGATTTCCACCTGTAAGAGAACACATGTAATACTTATCTTTGTGAGATTAAGCCTTGATTCTTATTCTGTAGCTGTACCAGGCTTAGCAAGTGTACGTACTCAGGGGGAAAATGGGCTTTTAACTCCAATTCTCAGCTCCTATGAAACCCTCCTCCTGGTAGATCTTTCTCTTTTAAGCCGCAAGGGACTGCAGATAACAGAGGTGTTCATTAATTGTCTTGCAAGTTACTTTGATACCATTTGACATAGTTTAAATCTTATTTTGTACAGAAAATAAAGGTGCAGGTTGATAGTTTATCAAAATGTCATACATGGAGTAACATCTTAGGTAGAGGCTTGATTGTAATGTATGCTCATAAGGCAAAAATTGCATATGACCAAAATCAGCACTGGCTTAATCTGGAACCTCAAATAGACATCTGTTGGAACTTGGGGCTCTCACTTTCATCTGCCTTTTCTTTCACTTGCCTCACTTTTATCTCTTCATGCATAATTCTACTGGAATCTTCTGGTTATACATCTAGTTTACTAATTTGCTTTTAGGCTCTGTCCAGTCACTCACTATTCAGCTATTCCATTTAATTTGTGGTGTATCTGTTTATTTCAACAGTCACACTCTTCTTTCCTAAAGACTCTGTCATATGCAAGTAACAGGCATCAGCTTCTATGCACCATTATGGAATCCCAATTTTTTCACAGATATCTCTTTATTTCTGGTCCATGGAAGGCGGTGTTTTGGTTTTCAAGTGCAGTATTATACTTATTAGCATTTTTAACATTATTTCTCTGCAAAAAAAATTTAGGTTGGTGGTTAATAGTGTGGCCTTTGGAGGAAGAGGGACAGTGTTCAAAGCCAAAATATGCCTCTTTAACAAGTTCCTCAAGCTCTTTGTTTCCTATCTTCTTTACTTGTTATTATATGTAAGGGATAAAAATAGTGCTTATAGGTTTTGTGAGGAATAAAGACAATATGTATCACAGTGCCTGGCACACTACAAGTGCTCAGTAAGCAGCTGTAAGTTGTAGTAATGGTGGTAGTAGTTCATTAGTTATCACTATGGGTTTCGAGTGGTTGGTGGAGATTTTGCATGTGTTTTAAATCGGCCATGCTATCCCAGCCATCCTTCCTATGACTTTTAAGATTAAAAATTGAATTTAACAGATTTAAATAATTTATGGCTCCTCTTTCTTTTCTACAGATTGATCCTGAATTGGAAAAAAAACTGAAAATGAATAAAGTTTCATTAGAGTCAGAGTATGAGGTATGGTATGTTAATAGTCTCTGTTTTGTAAACAATTTTATTAGTCATGACTGGTTCTGCCTCCCTTAAGACAAACTTAAATTAGAAGTGTGGGAAAAAATACTTATTCTGAATATATGATATTTAGTAAACTACAGGTACATATCTTTTACCTGCACTACTTAGAACCAGAAGTGTTTCAGATTTTAGAGTTTTTCAGATAATTGTTATCAGTTGATCATATCTAATCTGAAAACACCATATCCAAATGCTTCAAAATCTGAGGATTCCCCCCTCCCCCCAGTTCAGGGTGTCAAATTAATGACCGCACACATACTACATAAGAGCTCTACATCAGAGCCCGCCTCTCAATCTAAAATCTGAAGTTTTTGAGCATCATGAGTGCCCAATGTTTCTGATTTCAGAGCATTTTTGGATTTCAGATTTTTGGGCATAAGAATACTCAACTTGTGTATAATGATTTAAGAAAAAAATAAAGATGGATCCATATGTCTTGTGGGGCTCGGGTTTAGTGCAGTTGGTAGAGTGCAGCTCTGAAGTCTCTGAGGTCCTGAGTCCAATCCCCAGCACTGGAAAAATGGGAAAAGGACATGGCAATCCACTCCTGAGGCAATCCCGAAACAATCAGCCATTGAAAACCCTATGAGGCTCTCTATGAGTCAGACTATGAGTTAGACACCACTTGATGGCACCTAACACCTGTACTATTTCATGTACTACAGATACATTGCACATGAATCGGGAATTTAAAAATAAAATGCTGGAGGAAAAAATGCTGCTTTCTGTGTGTATGTGTGTGTGTGCATGTGTGGTATGAAGTCAGAAAAGTCCACTTAAATATGATGCAAAATCCAGAAGAGGTAAAAGTGAAGATGGACGAGTTTATACATAAAAATTCAAAAGGTGAGCCTAAACAATTGCACATAAAGTCACAAGTCAAATGACAAATCCTAAACATATTGTTTATCTTATCATGGCTAATTTATTAATATGAAGAATACCTACAAATCAATATGAAAAAAAAACTCAACAACCCAGTAGGAACACAGACAAAGCATGTGAAGAGTTTGTTGTTAGGTGCCCTCAAAGTCTCAAGCCACCCTTATGGGGTTTTCAATGGCTGATCCATTTGGGATACTCTGGGAGTGGTTTGCCATTTCCTTCTCCTGTTGGGAAGAGTTTAGAGGAGAGGAAATAAGTGTCATTCTTGAACATTTGAAGAGATGCTTGACATCATAATAGGAATGTTAATTAAAGTTACAATGTGGTGTCATTTTTCACCTGATTAGGACAAATCAGAAAGTTGAATAGTTCATTGTATTATAGGTTGTGGTAAGGCTGTACTCCATCTTAGTTTTTCGACTGGAATCATATTTTCCAGTTTCTTTGTATATCTAATGACTTTTGATTAAAAGGTGTACATGATCCATAATACATTCTGACCAGTGTTGATTTTCATTTTACCAGGCAAGTTAATTATCAGCTGACCAGTTTGAACTTGTTTTCTGCTTTGTAAGGGAGAATCTGTGGAAAAGCTATGGTGTTTCGTAGGCCCTTGTGGGACTCATTCATTCTCCAAATTCTGCCCAGAAGATCTTGTCAGGGCTTGGTCTTAAATTTTGTCCTTTTTTATTTTATTTTTTTCTTAGCATAATCCTTACTCCTAAAAGAAGTCTTTTAGGTGTCTTCACTGGATATCAAAGTAGCAAGATATTAAGGCAAAATGTCCATTCTACCAAGGCTTAAAGTCCAATATTCCAGATACTGCTTTTTCTCAGCATTTTTTTTTTTGGTTTTGTTTTGGTTTGTTTTTTTGATGGTACTCGGGGTTGAACCCAGGGCCTCACCCTTGCATGGTTTGCAAGTACCATACCACTGAGCTGCACTCCCAGCCCATTATTTTACTTTTTGAGACAGGGTCTCACTAAATTACACAGGCTGCCTCTGGTCTCAAATTTACGATCCTCCTGCCTCCGCCTCCTGAGCTGCTGGGATTACAGGTGTGCGCCACTGTGCCGGGCAGCCTCAGCATTTCTTGAGTATGTTCTTCATTGAGTCCTATGGCAGTTGGCTGTTAGGTGATAAGTCCTGAGTGGTCTTGTCTAGCACATGTATACAGCCTAACGTTCAGCCACTGCATGTTTTGCAGAATTCCTTTGAGGAATCTTTCCTTTAAAAGGTCTGTAAATACTGGACACGTTTGCATCAGCTTGGTCTGTCAACCTGGCTTTTCATCTAAAAATGATTTTAAATTCTCTTAAGTGTATTCATATAAGATATACGTACATATGTCCTATTTTATCTGGATGATGGCCATTACTCTTTGAAAACTTTTTCATGCCTCAGATCATTTCATAACCATACTTGAAAATATTCTCTTGTTACATGCTAAATTAATAGAATTTTATTTCTTCATCTATATTATAAAGGCTCCTATTTATTATTATTATTATAAAAATGTTTTCATTCACTATTTTCCCTTTATTTGGTCATAAACTTGAAGAGTTTGGGAGTAGATTTTCCTTCTAGTTGTTTTAGAAATGATAGAATTTGAGGACTGAATATACCATAGACTGTTGGGTCCCACCTTTTCTTATGAAGGAATTACTTATGAGGGAATTAATGCCCAGTTGTTTAAGTCACTTGCTAAAAGTTAACCAGCTAGTTAGCAAAAGAGTAATGCTTAGTGTCCAAAGGTCAAGGTAAATTTATACTATTTTCCTCATCTTTGGATATGAATTGCTCTGTGTTCTCTCAACCTCTTTTTTCTATCCTACACAATTCCACAACATACAAAGCAGCAGCCAACAAAATCCAACAAAGCCAAAATCCAACAAAATAACTGCCGTACTGGTTTCTTCATTTAGTGGTGTCACATTTTTTTTTTCCAGTCCTGGGGGTTGAACCCAGGGCCTTGCACTTCAAGAAACATTTCTGTTCTTCCTTTTTTTCGGTACTGGGGGTTGAACCCAGGGCCTTGAACTTGCATGTTTTGCAAGTGCTGTACGACCAAGCTGCACCCTCAGCCCATTATTTAACTTTTTGAGACAGGGTCTCACTAAATTATGCACACTGCCTCTGGTCTCGAATTTGAGATTATCCTGCATCCACCTCCTGAGTCCCTGGGATTACAGGCGTTTTATTTTACTTTCCTTCCTCTGTGTGAAGAACACTTCAGACTAAATGAAGGTAGAATGATCCTAACTGTAGTTGTTTCTAGTTTGGATTGCCAGAAATGGTTTTCTTCATGCTAGCTGTAGGGAATGTCTTTTTATTCTTTTTTTTTTTTTTTTTTCAATCCTGGGGAGTTGAACCCAGAGCCTCATGGATGCTAGGGATGTGTTACACACTGAGTTGTTCCTCCAGCATTTTAAAAAATGTTTTAGACAGCGTCTGGGTAGATTGCTGCCTCTAACCTCAGACTTCCAATCTTCCTGCGTCAGTCTCCCAAGTTGCTTGGATTACAGGCATGTACCACAGCACTCAGCTGTGTCTTTTCATTCTCGATCCCTCAATACAGGATTTTAAGTCCTGCCAGATTGGAGATTTCTCCTTAATATTTTGTTGCTACTTTGACATCCAGCTAAGACATTTCTTAGGTGTAAGACAAATCATCTTGGTCTCTTCATTGTAGAAGACTTTACGGTCTCCACTTTTGTTTTTCTCCTTTTCTGCCATCACTCATACTAACCTTAAAGTCATTATTATGCTAGATCACCTTTTATATTTGTATCTGTCTTATCGGCTTCTTCTCTTTTTTTGTGCCTCAAAAACAGGGCATGTGAACTCCTTTTCTGTATTAATAGTTTATTTTGGGGGATGGGTAGGCATTAACATCAATAGAAAACAAGAAAAGTTCTAAATCATAGGAAGTACACTTTCCTGAGTTATTGTGCTTGGCTTGCACTTGATACACTTGTGAAAATTGTAACTGAGGGCCTATTGCCTTCTTTCTTTTCACTTATTTGTCCATTCCGTGGTGTCCTGAGCAAAGCCACAGGGCTCCCACACTACACTAATAATGTTTACTTTAACTTGTATTGTTCTATAGAAAATAAAGGACTCCACTTTTGAAGACTGGAAGAACATTCGAGGCCCAAGACCTTGGGAAGATCCTGACCTCCTCCAAGGACGAAATCCAGAAATTCTTAAGGCTAAGACAAACTGATGATGCTCATTCTTTTCTGAAATAAAATGTTATCAACTTGACTTACTTTTAAGCAGGGGAAAGAAAATTTCAGACCTGCAGAAACCTGGATATGTGTAATTTGAAGGAAGATGGTCTTGGTTAAGAAGTCAGTTACAAGTCTTTACATTTTCCAGCTAGTCCACTTGCAAGTGAAACTAACAGCGCTGACCACACATATACACATTTCATAAAATACGAATGGTGCTTCAGAAGTGTGACGTTTAATCCCCTGTCTATTTAGCCTCTCATACTCCTTTTCCAGTAGCATAGGACAACATTTTGGCTCTTCTTTTTGATACCTAATGAAAACATTAGGCCTGGATCCAAATTCTCACAGTAAAATCCAGTGTGATTTCATATCAAACCTACATAAGAAAATAGGAGTGATCAAAATCTAGTACGTCTGGTTTTATTTATAATATCTCATATAATATGCTAATCCGTCTCCAGAGCATCACCTGGTGATTGTATTGATATCTTAAAACATGTTAAGGAAATTATATAATTCCCTGTTAAGCCAAAAATAGCGAAGTAGCGTATCATCATCAACAGAGAAGGACATTTTTCTTTTTTCAGATAATCCAGAGATGACTATGATTTGGGAAACATTGACTTAAGGAATGCTCTATGCCTTAGCATTATTTGCATGCAAACTGTTTAGTGTTTTTGTTCATTTGTTTTTTAACTTTAAATCTGCTATAATCTGATCCCCAGCAAAAGGCTAGGGACATTAGTTTTTTGAACTTATTGTCTTCTTTTTACCCCTATCATGGACAGCCTTGATCCCATACCTTCTGGTATTTTTATGCTGAGTTCTAAGTGCCTAAAGTTTCAATTGAAATACTCCCACTATAATTGCCAGAAAATCATAAATCCACCCCACCTTTCTCCTAACCAAAGCTTATATTCCTTTCAGCAGGTTAGTTTTAATAAGAAACACAGTAAGCAGATTATCTACTGGTGATAATGTGTGGTAGAGGTGATTCATAAGTGTTATCTGGACAAGCAGTTGGGTTGCGTAGGAGAAAAAATAAATATAAAAGGACCTCCACCCCAACCTCATTCCTTCTACAAAAAAACAACTCAAAAGTAGGTCATTCATTTAAATGTAAAACATTAAAACTATAAAACTTTTAGGAAAAAACATAGAAGAAAGTCACTAGTCTAATTTAGTGAATAGCTCATGATGAATAATTCTCACTAAAAATATCCATACAATAACTTGACAAAATGACCTCATTAAAGTCACAAACTTTTCCTTTCCAAATAGTGTTCGAAGGATGAAGAAACCTAGAAACTGAGAGAAAATATTGGTGAAGAACATATCTGGAAAAAGACATATCTAGAATATATAAAGAACTCTGAAAACAGTAGAAATAAAATCCAACTGAAAATGAGCAGAAACCGATATTTCACTGAAAAAGATGAATGGCAGGTAAGTACATGAGAAGAATGTTTGACATCACTAGCCATTAGAGAAGTGTTAATTAGAGCACAGTGAGAGATTGCCACCTGGAAGAACAGCTTTAAAAAATTGTAAGAGGCTCCGGGCGTGGTGGCGCACACCTGTAATCCCAGCAGGTGGGGAGGCGGAGGCAGGAGGATTGCACGTTCGAGACCAGAGGTGGTCTGCATAACTTAGCGAGACCCTGTCTCAAAAAAGTTAAAAAAAAGGGGGGGGTAGGGGGTCGGCTAGGGGTGCAGCTCAGTGGGCCAACACTCGCAATGTATGTAAGCTCAAGGCCCTGGGTTCAACACCCAGTACCAGAAAAAAAAAAAAAAAAAAAAAAAAAAAAAAAAAAAAAAAAAAAAAAAAAAAAAAAAAAAAAAAAAAAAAAAAAAACCTGTGACACCACCAAATGCTGGCAAGGCTGTGGAGAGATCTCTCACACTTTGCCAGTATCATGTTAAATGATACAACCAGTCCGGAAAATTGGCACGTTCTTCAAAAGCAGTTAAGAGGTTTCCAGTTTGACATGTAATAATCTTGGAAATTGTCACTCTCCTCATAACAAAGAAAAAAGCTTTTAAGGTAGAAATCAGCTCCTCTTTGATCCATCAGAGAGTTAAAGTCAGGATAAACTACCACCCTGAAAACTGCAGACAGAGGCAGAGAATCACAGTTTCCCTGGAAGAGAATCTGTCCAGAAACCACAGCTGGAACTAACATCAGGGAGGAATAGTCAAAAGATAATTGACTAATTGCTGGAAACCAGCCATAGACTAACTTGAGAGAAAACGTGGAGGTCAGGCCTTATGGGGCTGTGGGAAAGGTACACGTCTGTGAGTTTTACTTCTAGGAGTCCCACTAGATTGTTATTGTTAGATGCCATCGAGTGGATTCATGGCAATCCTATGTACAACAGAACGAAACACTCCCTGATTCTGTTACCACATTTTTACAGTGAACATTAGAGGGGAAAAAAAGTCTCCTTGTTTCTTCGGTGGGAATAAGGGACAGTAACAACTCTGAAATATACCCAGAGAGTTTGGTTTTCCTTAACAAAATCTTAGGCTGAAAGGAAATTTGCTACAGCCTAATCACTTTGGATTTCACCAGAGCCTAACCAATTGGGAGAAGGAAAATACTCCAGGCCACTCCAGCCTTCCTGTTTCACTAAAAGGGAATTGAGAGTTGGGGAGGAAGATTGAGAAGCACTTGTGAAATTCAGTATCCACGGGCTTAGTTTCACTTAAAGACCTAATTATACAACTGTAGAATGCTCATTACCACCATTACTACTGCATCAATAAAGGCCTATTCACTAGAGTTCCTTTTTGCGCGGTATATAATGTACAACATCCAAGGAAAAGGAAAGACAATGCACTTTGAAGAGAGAAACATCAGAAACTCAGATGTAGCAAGGATGTTGGAATGATCAGATTGGGTATTTAAAATAACTCTAATATCTAAGTGCTCTAATGGAGAAAGTTGAGGACAAATGGATAGTGAAAACAGAGAAATGAAGAAATAAATTCTAGAACTACAAACTGAAATGAAGAATGCCCTTGAGGAGATCATCAAAATAGTGGATGTAACTGAGGAAAGAGAGAAGGGAACTGGAGAAAAATAGATATACCGTGCTAACATTAATCAAAAGAAAGTTGAAGTAGCTTTTTAATTTCAGACAAAGCAGATTAAACAAGGAAAATGCCCAGGCATAAAGAGGGCCATTATGTGACAGTAAAGGGGTTCATTCTCCAAGAAGTAATACTCCTTAATGTGGTTGTGCCTAATGGTGAAGCAACAAAATGTGTAAGGTAAAAACTGATAGAACTACAAAAAGAAATAGATGAAATAAAAATAAGCTATTGTGGTTGAAGACTTAAATGATCCCTCAGTAATTGATAGATCCAGCAGACAGACATAGTTGAACTGAAGAGCACCATCAATCAACTAGATCTAACTGATGTGTATAGAATACTTCGTCTCAACAAAGCAGAATACACATTCCGCTCAAGGTCACACCGAACATTTACCAGGACAGGCAACTATGAAGCACACTAACAAATTTAAAAGAAATCATCCACGTATGCCTTCAGAATAATGTGGAATTAAAATAGATAACAATGACAGAAAGAAAATCTCAAAAATTTTACACATTATGGAGTCCTTTTCTAAATAACACTTGGATCTAAAGAGAAACTTAAAGATATTTTTCATTAATAGAACTTATCAAATTTCATTGGCTGCAGTGAACAGGTTCTTTGAGAGAAATTTTATAATTGACTACATATATCAGAAAAAATGAAAAATATAAAATTATTAATCCAGATTTCTACCTTAGGAAACTAGAAAAAGAACAAACTAAATCTCAAGCAACAGAAGAAAAGAAATCATGAAAATTAGAGCATAAATCAGAGAAAATAAAAACAGGATAGTAGTTGAGAAACTTGAGGAAACCAAAAACTAGTTCTTTGAAAGTGTCAATAAAACTGATTAAATCTCTAGTCAGACGAAGGAAAAAAAGAGAAATGACAAATTACTAATGTCAAAGAAAAAGGGACTGTCACTATTGACCCCATGGACATTAGAAGGATACTAGAGAAAGATTATGAACAATGTGAGGTCCTATGCAAAGTGAATAAATTTCTTAAAAGACACTACCAAAACTTATACAAGAGGAAATAAATAATCTGAATAGGCCTGTATTTATTAAATTGAGTCAATAGTTACTAACTTTAACACAGAAAGCACTATGCCCAAATGGGTTTGCTGGAGAAGTCTACCAAACATTTAAGAAGAAATTATGCCAATTCTCTACAATCTCTTAGTAAAGATAGAAGCAGAGGGGATACTTCCTAACTCATTCTGATGGCCTACCATAATGCCAAAAGCAGGCAAAGATATTATAAGAAAGGAAAACTGTAGACCAATATCTCTCATGAACATAGATGCAAAAACCCTCAACAAAATATTAGCAAATCAAATCCAATAATCTATAAAAGTAATTATACACCAGTCTTTTATTAAGTATTTTTGATTGTACATATATATGGACTACAGTGATAATTCAGTTTATATATACCCTGGAATTATCCAATCAAGACTACGGACACTTCTGTCCCCTCCTGTTCCATTGATTTTCATGCCTGTTTTTATGCCAGGGCCAACCTGTTTGTGTTACTATAGCCCTGTAGTGTAGTTTGAAGTTGGATGTTGTGATTCCTCCTGCACTGATTTTGCTGCTTAGGAGTATGTTAGGTTTATGTGATCCTTTGTGCCTCCATCTGAATTTTAAGATTGTTTTTCCATTTATATTAAATATACCACTGGAATTTTGATTGTGATTGCATTGAATCTATAGATTACTTTTGGTAGTAAAGCCATTTCCACAATATTAATTCTTCCAGTTATGGGCAAGAAAGGGAGGTCTATCTTCTAGTGTCTTCTTCCATGTCTTTCTTTAGTGTTTTGAAGTATGCATTGTAGAGGTTTTTAGGATCTTTGGTTAGATTAATTCCTAGATAATTTTTGGTGGGTTATTGTGAATGGGATGATTGTTTTGATTTCTTTCTCTTCCTGTTTGTTATTGGTATGTATGAATGCGCTTGATTTTTAAATGCTAATTTTGCATGCTGGTACTTTGCTGAAGGAACTAATGAGCTGTAAGCATTTTCTATTGGAGACTGTAGGATTTTTTAAGTGTAGGATCATGTCATCTGCAAATCAGGATAATTGCACTCTATTTGTATCCCTTTTATTTCTTTTCTTGCCTTATTGCTCTGACTAGGATTTCAATCATTATACTCTGGGTGAGTGAGGAGTGAGTGAATGTGAAGGTCTAGGATATTACTGTACCAACTGTAGACTTTCTAAACCCTATAGGTAGGCTATGCAAAGTTTATAAAAAATGTTTTTTTCAATAATAAATTAACCTTAGGTTACTGTAACTTTTTTACCTTATAAACTTTGTGACTTGTGTGTAATAACATTTAGCTTAAGATACATATACATTGTACAGCTTTACAAAAACATTTTTCTTTATATTATTCTATAAGCTCTTTTCTATTTTTCTAGTTTGAAAGTACTTATTAATTTATTATTTGTCTATTTATTTAGTGGTGTTGGGGTTTGAACGCAGGGCCTCACCCATGCTAGGCAAAGGCTTTACCACTGAGCCATATCCCTAGCCTTATATTTTTAGTGTTTGAACTTATTTTAATTATAAATTAAGATACTACCCTTTATGTTAAGTTAGCCTAGGCCTACACGGGGTCAGGATCATCCGCATCATTGGCTTCCCCTTCTACATCTTGTCCTACTGGAAGGTCTTCAGGGGCAATAACATGATGGAGCCTTCTGGAATCCCTCCAGAAGGACTTTCCTGAGGCTATTACTGAGGAGGTGTGCCTCTTTGGAAATACCCTCATGGTAGACTGGTTGGTTTCTTTTTTTCATCATAGGCTTATAAACAGATATTGCACCATGAACATTAATTTCTGTTAATGAAAACCTTTGGGTGTTGGGATTCATGTTTTCAAACGTTCAGGGACTTCTTAAAGTCTCCAAAAGTTATTTGTGGGGCATGCACCTCCCAGTCTGGCGCAGATGTTTGGGGGGGCAGCAGCAGCACGCACACAGATACTAAAGACATTTCACTGGGGACCCTCGGGTGATGGGCATGGACACCAGTGGCCCTCGGAACACTGGCAGAGATGGGAGAAAGGAAAAGCCTCAGGCGCTTTTGCCTTCCAGGGACAAACACCCATGTTTGTGGTCTCGGCAGTCACGAGGAGAGAGTTCTTGCTTCGTTGGTGGTCAGACGGAGAGAGAATTCTTGTCTAGTCAGTGGTCGAAGGTCCGGGCAAGAGAGAGGTATCTTCTCTTCAGTGGTCTGGGTGAGAAAAGGGGTGAGCTGCCGCAGTGCAGCTCCTTATGTAGCTCGCCCATGGAATGGCCTGAGCCAATCAGCTTTGAGTCCAATTGTCCAATCAGGTTCGGGGGATTTGTGAAGGGTTTTGTACAAACATCCAATCAAGTTACTTTCATTTTCCCTAGATTTCTTATTTACAAACCAGATCTTCAAAAGCTGTTTTCCCAGTTCTGCGGTTTTTGCCAGTTTTCTCCCAATTTCTCCCTACACTACTAAACCATTCACTATGAATTTTTCTTGGGAAATCTTTTGCTTCTTCTGCAATTTTCTTTTCTCTTGCTTCTGCTTCAGCTATCTGTTACTATTCAAGTCCCCAAACCTCTTCGATAATATGTTCCTCACCAACCACATCTGGGAGCTCCTCAATGTCATTTGCATCCATACCCAGGTTAAAGCTGTTTGCCATCTCAGGCAGCGCCTGGATTTCTGCAACCTCCCCTCACCACTGGTAAATCTGTTGAAGTCATGGACAGATCTCTTCAGTGTCTTCTTCTGGGTGTTATTTATACACTTTTTAGTGACATCACCTCAAGCCCATGCATGTTTTTAATGTAGTTGCAGATGTAGTAATTCTTCCATAATTGCACCAGTGTCTCCCTTATTGGCAGTACTACCCTGGGCAAGAGTACTTTTCAGGCAGTAGGCATTAAAAGCTACTTTAACTCCTTGATCCATTGGTTGGATCAAAGAGGTGTTGTTTGGAGGGAGAAACACTACTTTGATATTGGGATGAAGATCACCAATAAAAGGAAGATGTGTGGGAACATCATCAACAGTAAGCAAAATCCTGAAAGGAATGATAGTTTCCAAACAGTGCTTTTCTACTTCACTGGCAGAGCCATTCAGAAGAGTAACTTGGAAAAGGAGTTGTGTTATCCATAACTTAATTCCCCTGTAGGAGATTGGCAGGATGTACTTTTTGATACACTTGAGTATCCACTGTGCCATATCACAAATGGTTTCCACTTATAACCTGCAACATTAACACCAAGCAAGACTGTTAGTCTATCCTTAAAAGCCTTGAAACCTGGTACTGACTTGACCTCCTTATGGATGGTAGTCTTTCAGCTCTCTGTTTTCCGAAATGTGAGTTTTCATCAGTATTGGAGATTTGCTCTATTAGTCAGCTTTCCATTGCTGTGACAAAGTACCTGAGAAAAATCACTTAAAATGAAGAAAGATTCATTTAGGTTCACTTGTTCAAAGGTTTTGAGTCCACAGTGACTTGCTTCATTGTCTGCACAGGTGGTAAGGCAGAATATCATGGTGGGAAGCATGTGGCAGAGCAGAGCTGCTCACTTCATGGTAGCCAGGAAGCAGAGAGAGTAAGACCAGGTGGCAGGGGCCCCATTAGTCTCTCCGAGAGCATGCAAACAATTACCTACTTCCTCCTGAGAGGCCCCACCTGCCAAAGATTGCACTGACTCCCAATAGCACCACAGGCTGGTGACCAAGCCTTTGGCACATGGCATTTGGATATATTTAAAGTCCAGATCACAACATTCTGACAAGTAATTTTCCTTTACAGTCAGTTTACATAGTTTCCAAAAATTCTTCTACTGACTTCACTACAACACCCACAGGCTTACCTCTCACTGTCCCATTATGTAATAACAGTGCATGGTTCGTTTAAACTTCCCAGGGCTAGTATTAAATTCACCACTAGATGGGTTGAGCCTTTTCTTGCAGCCTTACAGATAGACTTTTTGCTTTGGCTGTGATCATCATGGTGCTGAGAAGGGTATTCTTCTGACTCTGACCTTCAGTACAAGTCATTAAAAGTTTCTCCATAGCTGATAGTGCCTTGAATTTTTGCTAGTCTCATCACCTTCATTGAAGTAGATCCTGGACCAGCTTCCATCCATTTGTTCTCGCCCTTCAAGATGGTAGGTATGGTGGAACGGGACGCTGTTGACTGGCAAGAAGTTACCGTCACTGATTTTCCACTTTTGTGGTCCTTATTGACTTTTAGTTTTGTTTCCATGTCAAACATGGATGCTTACTGACAACATCCAGAATGCTGTGTATAGTTAGGGGGCTGTAACAAATATAACATGCTATTAAAATCAAACATGAGAGACAATGATTCAGTGAAGACGTGGTAGACGAGATGTGTGAGACTGCTGTCGGCGTAGCACAGAGGGCGGCTTTACAGTGAGTGTTTTCTCAAGGGTTGGAGAACACTCTAAAATCATGGTAACAATTACAGTGTGGTGAATGTATAAACCAGTGGCATCATTTATAATCATATGTGCTATACTTTTATATGGCTGGCAGTGCAGTAGGTTGACACCAGCACCCCACAAACGCATGAGTGATGCATTGCATTAAGACATTACAGTGGCTACAGTCTCACTAGGCAACAGGAATTTTTTGGCTCCAATATAATCTTGTGGGACCACTGTACTGTGTGCAGCCTATCATTCACTCAAATACTATTTTGTGGTACACAACTCTATATTGTACCTATTTGTTAATACTTTTAAAATGTTGTCCTTGTTGTTGCTGTTCAGTGCCGTAGAGTTGTATCCAACTCATAGCGACCCTTGTAGGGTTTTCAGTGGCTGATTGTTTTGAGATTGCGTCAGGAGTGGATTACTATGTCCTCCTGTTTTTGTGGTGCTGGTGATTGAACCCAAGTCCTCAAAGAGTGTGCAGCCACATTCAACCAACTGAGCTAAACCCCAGCCCTCAAAAATGTTAAAATTCAGTTAATGATTAAACATGTATAAATGTATAAACAAAAATTTTAAACAAAGGTGTGATATATTCACATCTACTTAACTTGCCTTTCAAAAGGCAATTTTAACTTTGTAAGAGACTTTCCCATCAGTGACCTCCTGGCTTCAGAGTAGTTATATCCTCTACATCTGAAAGTATCTATAAGATATTTTATGTATATTGTTGTTCAACAAACTTGTTATTTGGTTTCTTTCTATCTTCAGTGCGCTCTGGTAGAGTTGAGTTTGTTATCCTGCTCTCTCATATACAAATGAGGAAAAGAGATCAGAGAAGGTTCTGACTTGCTTAAGTCATCACGTGTTACAAGGAGAATCTTGGCCAGAACCCAAAACGTGGAAGTACATTGAGAGTTTGTTTATTTACAGCGGGACTGTCCTGATCATTACACAGCAAACTGGAGGAAGTAGGAGAAATCATGTTCCAACCCTACTGGTCATTTCAGATTTAGCATTAGGCTAGGATTGAGTGCCTCATGGGGTGTAAAGGGTAGGACTGAGTGTTAGCACTTCGTTTGATACAATGAGTGCTAACTGGGAGGGGAACTGGGAACTTCAGGGTTTAAACAAATGTTGCCAATTTGTTGTACCTCCAGGGCTTGATTTTCTCTATCTGTACAAAGGAGAACCTGGCAACCCGCTCCCCAAAAAACAATCAGCCATTGAAAACGCTGTGAAGAGCAGAGAAGCACTGACACTAGTGTTTTGTCTGTTGTACATAGGGTCGCTATGAGTCAGACACTGACTGGATAGCACCTAACAACACCACAAGGGAAGGTGGGGTTGTAGAAACTTACAAGGGTGGTATTGGGATAAGGGTTAAGCTCAGGGGCCAGGAATGTTTCTTCTAGGGATCGTGTCCTATTTCTCTTCTTTTCCTCTCTATTTACCACAACACCAAAGACACTTGTTTCTGAGCTATCCTTATGTGAACGATCTTTTTCCTGGTTTTTGCAAGATGCTGGTAAGAAATTAATGTATCAGTTCAAGACATTGACCTTTTGCCTTTGAGAGTCCCTGGGAACATTTCAATTCATAGTGCGGTTTGGTTGGTTGTGTTCTACCATTGTGTTTTGAGCTTACTGCCCTAAAAAGAAATTGGCTCCAACACAAAGTATTAGTAATGAACGCAAAATGTACCAGGGACTTCATAGAGGAAAAAGAGGAGACTTTTTGCACTGCTCCACACAGCAGTCAACTCAAGACATGTCCTTACCAAATTTCTCTGTGCCACCAAGACCATTATATGCTGCATCACTTGCGGGCACCCCGTTCTTTTCTCAGTTGGCAGCTACCCTGTGTAGAGCTCTTGGTGGGTCCTGTCTTTTCTGTTTCTTGATCTTCTCTTGCTCATAATCAGTACCATCCCAAATCACTTCATCTCCCACGCCCCTCCCAAAAACTTACACTTTAACTCTGTGAAAAATCCATAATAAATCTCACTATATTGTATGCAAGCCTGCAGCTGTAGCCCTGTGGCATCCGATCCCGTCAGATCTCTGAAGCTAAGCAGGGTCGGGTCTGGTTAGTACCTGGATGGGAGACCGCCTGGGAACACCAGAAGCTGTAGGCTTGGGAGGAGGACCTGGCAACCCCCTCCCAAAAATCAATCTGCCATTGAAAACCCTATGCACAGCAGAGAAGCACTGACAATAGTGTTTCCCCTGTTGTACAGAGGGTCGCTATGAGTCGGATACCGACTCGAGGGCACCTAACAACAACAACAACAACATATTGTATGCAATTTTAAAAAACCATACCATGCCTCTTAAATATGTACAATTATTGTTACATGTTAATCAAAAGGGTTCTGTTTAAGGAGATGAAAGTGTCAACCCTGATTTAATAATTGCACACTGTATATATGAACTGAAGTATCACTCTATACCCCATAAATGTGTATAATACTAATAAAAATATGCAGAGAAATTTAGCCTTTCTTCAGCTCCTGTAAACTAACATATGCATTTCCAGATCCTCTGTAAACAAACTTGTTTCCATTACAGGGAACTACTGTATACCATAGTAAGAAAAATTACATTATTCAAATTAAATACAAATGGGAATAATTATCCTGGAAAAATTATTTACTTGGTGCCTAACTTTGCTCATGTGGAAATACAGAGTAATAACAGTAGCAACATCATAAGTTTGATATGAGTAAAACCTAGAACAATGACTGGCACAGAGGAAACACTTGACAGATGTTAGCTATTGTTAATACAAAATAAGAAAGGATTATTAGTAGCAACAAAGGTTCTTATCGAAAAGCCACACTTAAAATGGTATTTTAATAACGTTGCTCAACAGGCTCTTCGATTGTTATGTTAGGTGCCATGGAGTCGGTATCCGACTCACAGCGACCCTCAAAGGGTTTTCAATGGCTGACTGTTTCGGGATTGCCTTGGGAGTGGATTGCCAAGTCCTTCTCCCATTTTTGCGGTGCTGGGAATCAAACTCGGGACCTCAGAGACTGCAGTGCAGCGCTCTACCAACTGAGCTAAATCCCAGCCCGGGTCTTCAATTGTTGTTGTTGTTGTTGTTGTTGTTGTTGTTGTTAGGTGCCATCCAGTCGGCATCCAATTCATAGCGACCCTCATGGGGTTTTCAATGGCTGACTTTTTCGGGATTGCCTCGGGAGTGGATTGCCAGGCCCTTCTCCCATGTTTGCGGTGCTGGGAATTGAACTCAGGGCCTCAGAGACTGCAGCACAGCGCTATACCCACTGAGCTAAATCCCAGCCGGGTCTTCAATTAGGGGCCATTAATTCTATGTGAAAAGTTCTGTCTAGATGATCTTGGATGTCTCTTTTCTGCAGACAGCAAAATTCAGTGAAACCAATAAGCAAACTGGTAGAGCTGAATTGGACTATGGACTCTATGGCTTACAAACTGTGTAATATTATACAAATCACCGGTACACACATACCCCTTTTGAATCTCGGTCACCTCCTCTGTGAGTTGGAGTTTGGTGGTCAGTTAACCTAGATGAGGTATTCATGAAACTCAGTGAATGGGTAGGAAAGAAAGGATAGCTAATAAAGGAGTAGTTATTATTGATTAGTATAAGAAAAATAGTGTGCTCATAGATGTGCCATCGGCACTGCTTCAGGTGATCTAGTTTTTAATGAAAACTTCTTGTTTTCTGACCTTTGAACCCTAAACAATGTTTATCCTTCTGCAAGCATCACCAGAATGATGAAAGGGGGCTGAACATTGTTTGGATGATGTTTGTGTGTGGCCCTGTAGACTATGAGAGTGGAGAGCAGATTTTGAGGGCCTACTTTGGTCTGTGGCCTGGGGTTTAGTTCAGTTGGTAGAGTGCTGCTCTGTGCTCTCTGAGGCTCTGGGCTCCATCCTCAGCAAAACTGGGAGAAACACCTGGCAGCCCACTCCCAAAGCAATCCCGAAACAATCAGCCATTGAAAACCTTATTGGCATAGTTCCAGGTGTGGCACAGTGTCAGGGAGTGTTTCATTCTGTTGTACATGGAGTCGCTATGAATCGGACCTGACTGGAGCCACCTAACAACTTTATAGTCTGTGATGCTCCCAGGAGAAATCATTCTGGTCTGGTTTGGCAATCCTTGAAGAGTCATCACTCATCCCACCAGAGGGTGCTCTAAGACCATGAAAAATGTTGTTAGGGGCCCTCAAGCCATGTCAGACTTATAGTGACCCTCAGAGGGTTTTCAGTGGCTGATTGTTTCAAGATTGCCTCAGGAGTGGATTGCCAGTCCTTCTCCCACTTTTGCGGTGGTGGGAATTGAACTGGGGAACCTCAGACGCTGCAGAGCTGCGCTCTACCAACTGACCTAAATCCCAGCTCCGGAAAGGAAAAGGATTTGAGCCATTTACTAATGAAGATCAAAGAACACAGCCTTCAGTGTGGATTGCACCTCAATGTTAATAAAACAAAAATCCTTACAACTGGGTCAGTATGCAGCTTCATGGAGAAAAGTTTGAGGGTGTCCAAGATTTTGCTTTAGTTGGTTCTACAATCAACACCTATGGAAGCAGCAGTCAAGAAATCAAAAGATGCATTGCTTTGGGAAAAGCTGCTCCAAACAATCTTTTACAGTGTTGAAAAGTAAAGATGTCACATTGAGGGTGAAGGTGGGCCTGACCCATGCCATGGTATTTTCAGTGACATCATATGGTAGCGGCAGATGGACATTGAATAAGGGAGACAGGAAAAGAATTGATGCTTTTGAATTATGGTACTGGAGATGAATATTAAACACACTACAGATTGCCAAAAGAACCAACAGATCTGTCCTAGAAGAAGCACAACCAGAGTGCTCCTTGGAAACAAAGATGGCTAGACTGTATCAGATGTATTTTGGACGTGTCACGAAGGACTGATCCGTGGGAAAGGCCATCGTGTTTGGGAGAGTGGCAGGTCAACAACACAAAAAAGGAAGACCCTCACCTAGATGAATTGACACAATGGCTGGAACAATGGACTCAAACTTTAAAAGACTGTGGGTCTGGCACAGAATCAGGGAGTGCTTCATTCTGTTGTACATTGGGTCACTATGAGTTGGACCTGACTCTATGGCACCTAACAACAACAACAGCAATATACTAGATAAAAAATTATGCTCCCCTGCCATTCCCTAAGCTAACAAAGTCTGCCTGTCCTCCAGCTGATACTGGGCCTACCCTTATTCCAGAATGAGAGTTACAGACTGTGAAACTGACAAAGCACCTATCCTAGACTAAGGCTCTTGTTTCACAGAAGGGGAAGATGAAGCCAGAGGCCAGTGGTAACTTTCATCAGTGTCAAAGATAGCCTTGAGAACCACCATGAAGTTTCTGTTTTCTCTGTATTTGATTCTCTAAGCGAAGAGTGTAGAGATCAAGATTTTCTCCTCTTGAGACCCATAGGGAGCCACTTTAAAGATGGAAGGATAAAGGATTAAGACAGGGATATATCAGTGGCAGTAGAGAGGGAGGGACAAGTGGAAAGATGTCAGATATAAAGCATGAGGGATGTTACTCTATGTCTCCTGGCCTCTCTCCTGGCCCCTGTGTGACTGTAACCTCAAATAATGCTTGATAGGTGAGACTCACCCTGACAAGTGGCACATGTGGTGGCTGTTTCTAATCTAACATTGTATTTCATTTGTGTGCTTCTTAGATGCCAGGTTGTTTAAAGCAGGAAGCATATCTTTTCGTCTAAGGGTTCCTAGAGCCTTCCAACAGCATGCAATACAGCAGGCTGCTTTGTGGATAAATTAATGGACAATGTTGTCCTTAGGTGCCATGGAGTCGGTATCCGACTCATAGCGACCCTATGTACAACAGGCAAAACGCTATTGTCAGTGTTTCTCTGCTGTCCATAGGATTTTCAGTGCCAGACTATTTCTTGGGAGTGGGTTGCCGGGTCCGTCTCCCAAGCCTACAGCCCCTGGTGTTCCCAGGCGGTCTCCCATCCAAGTACTAACCAGGTCCAACCCTGCTAAGCTTCCGAGATCTGCGGAGATCGGATGCCACAGGGCTACGGCTGCAGGCTAATGGACAATAGCATTTCTGAATTATTGGAGATGGCAGGCTATCTTGGAGTGTAAGCATTTGCATTAACGGTTCAATGAAAGACAGTATGATAATTAACACATAGCATCAATAGCCTAATCTTTCATAACATTAAGGTTTTTAAAAATTAAACTGGTAAATCACCCATCCCAGAAGCTAGAATACTTGCTTCAAAATACACATTTTCCCTAGCGGGTCTTCTGTAGCGGGTGTGTTCCAGAGACCGTTCTAAGAAGACAGTACTCGAGACCCAGAACATGGGAGGTACTGGATTTTCCATCCATCTGATTGTGATCGAGAAGCCGATTCAAATACCTAAACCCCAATTGCACGCCGGCGTTCCGGAACCAAAGCGTTGATGTCCCAGCTTCTGGGCGGACCCAGGAGTGTGTTACGATAAATTGATTGCTTTTGCCTGGCGGAGGGCGATCAGAAGAGGACCAGGCACGGGTTGGCGGAGAATCGGAGGTTGGTCTCTGACTGTCTTAGGTGCGAGATTGACCGGCTGAGAAGTGGGAGGCCGCCGTGGGCCTGTTTGGCAGGTGTCCGCCAGCCCACGGCTTAGTCAAGTTCGCACGCGCCCTAAGGTGCGCGGATGCAAAACTCAAGCAAAACCAAGGCTCAGCGGTACAGAGTCCCCCATAATGGCGATCGAGTTGGAGGGTGATAACAAGGAGGCTCTAGGAAGACGTGTGGGGCTGGGACTCTTGAAGAGGTGAGGCTCCTCTTTGGCAGGATGGAGGCTGCGGAGAACCTGTAATGCATGAGGCCCTGGCCGGAAATGTTGGCCTCGATGGAATTGGAGTCTTTGGACGGTTCTCGTTCTCAAGGATGATTGTTGCAGGAGGTAATGGAACATCAGAGCCTGATTTTAACCCCTTTACAAAGGCCCATTACAAAGGCTACCTTTTTGTTATTAAAGCGTAACATTTCTCTGATCACTGGAGTAAATGGAGTTTCTTATCTGTACAATGTCAGGCATCTCTCGTGCGTCAGCTTCTTAGTGAAATGGACACCATCTTGAGGATCTTTAAGGTGTTTAGCCCAGTGTCTGCCAAATGATAGGGGCTCCCAAAGTGACAGCTGTGTGTGTTACTGTGTGTTTCCACAGCTTAGAATACACTTGGAATATTACTGTTCACAAGATCTTAGAGTTTTGATCTTTGTGTGTCTGTCTTCCGTTCCATACCGAGTTCCCTGAGGATAGGGATTTGTCTTTTTGTCAAGGGCCTGCAGGTTGACATTGGGGTAACAATGGATAGAATGAACCTTGAAATCAGTCAGATCTCAGTTGGAATACAGATAGCTCCTTTTATTTGCTGTATGAACTTGGGCAAGTTGTTTGCCTTTGTAGTCTTCAGTCTTGTTCATTTTGAATTAAGCTTTGGAACACGAGCTAGGACTTCCGGTGTGATTTAAGTCTAATTATGCTAAAGAACCCGAGTATCAACGCCACTTCATTTTAAATTCAAAATAGTCTTTTACTTTCAGAAGGGGTATAAGCCTCTCTCAGATGTCTTGTCAAATATACCAGTTAACTTGGTACAACAGGAATCAGGTAGACAGAAAATATTGGACTCAATACTCTTAACCCCTCAAATCTCCTTGCTAGAGTTAACTCAAATAAATAATTCTTTGCCCATTTAGGAGTCTCACATGAAAAACAACATAGTATTATATATACCATAGTTACTGTGTTCCTCATGGTGGATTATTTCCTTTGGCAAGTATTAGTAATTTTATACACTAACAGAAGAGGTCTTTAAGAAGTATATGCGAATAATTTTCTCCTTTCGTTCTTGGATAAGCCTTGAAAAACTGAAGTTTTTGATTTGGCTTCCTCTCTACCCATCCCCTGTGCAGTTTCATTGTTAATATCATCAGTGACCCACCACTTTCTAAATACTGTCTCATCTTTATCCACCTGACTATTCTGTTGTATATGCTATGAATGACACTTCCTGCTTTTTGAAAACTGTTGTCCTATATAAAACCATTGCGCTTCCATTGTTTTGCTAGCTTGTTGTTGTTGTTGTTGTTAGGTGCCGTCAAGTCGGTATCTGACTCATAGCGACCCTCATAGGGTTTCCAACGGCTGGCTGTTTGGGGATTGCCTTGGGAGTGGATTGCCAGGTCCTTCTCCCATTTTTGCGGTGCTTGTAATTGAACTCGGGACCTCAGAGACTGCAGCGCAGCGCTCTGCCAACTGAGCTAAATCCCAGCCCTTGCTAGCTTGTAGCTCTTTCTTATTTTCATTTATGGTTTCCTTTGGTCTGTTCATTAACCTGTATTTTTCAGTACTTTATCCTAGGTATTTCTAATTCCACACGTCTAAAAGGTTCTCTCTCTCTCAAGCCTTGCTCTTCATTGTTTCTCTCTGTTGTCCACCACTGCCAGAGTTCACAAGGTCTGTCTACATCTATCTCTTAAATGTTTTGCTAGTCTGTCACCTGTTTTCCCCATTGACTAAGTCATGTCTTGATTTTCTACTCCAATCCTCAACATTTTCCACACAGTGGGTAGGAATATCGTAACGGCAAGGGGCTAGGATTATTTTGAGGCTTACTCATGTACATATTTAATTCCTGGCCTGGAATATCTATTGGGGCACCTACCTGTGGCCTTGCTATGTGGCTTTGGCTCCTCATAGCATGATGTTAGGTTCCCAGAGGGAGCATTTTGGGGAGGTAATATCTGGAGACTGAGTTCCACTTGAACCAGGTAAAGCTTTTTATTTTTATTTTTAAAATTTTACCTAGCCGTAGAAATAACCAGGTTCATTTCTGCTGTGTTATTTAGTCACCAGCAAACCACTAAGACTAGCTAACCCCAGATTCACAGGAAGGGGAATTAAGACTCCATCTCTTGATTGCAGAATAGCAAGATCATTTAGTATCAGAGAATGTAAGATGGAAGGTAACTCTGAAACTTCTATCTGCCATGTGTGTATGTACACATATATGTGTGTGTATGTTTTCCATTTGCACAGAGAAAAATAGTGTTCTTTCCTAGAGAACAACAATAGTAAATTAGATAGGGCTTTATATCTCTGCCCTTTTCTAAGAATAAAGGTTTTGCCACATCAATGCTACTTCCTTCTCCTCTTCTCATTTTTGTAGCAACCCACATAGCTACTATATACAAAAACAAAGACAAAGCAACCACTGCAGGGAAAATAGCACTTGCCACTTTAAATACTTGCAATAACAGGTGTCCTCAGCTCTTTACTCCCGCAAGTGAATCTTGTAAAGAGGAAAGTAGTCTTCCTTCTCAGCCTTAATTACTTATCAAAAGACAACACGGGGTGTCTTCGTTTTCTCTGCAGTTCAAATGGTACATGTAATCTCATTTTACTGGGACTTCCCTGGAGTCCATTAAGAGGTTGCCCATCCTTTTTATTGTGCCCTCTTTCCTGAATTCCAGCTAATAATTTTTCTACCATGCGCATGTTGCTTTTCACCATTGGAAGAACATTACTATCACACAGTTGAAATTGTACTGTTAGCCAAGATGAGATTTTGAATGTAACAAGGATTTTGGAGTTGCTGTGCTGTAGGGACACAGAGAGAAGATGCCTCATATTCTGTTTACCCTCAGTTTGCTATAATGTAGTTAGGTTAAGAGAAAGTTTCAGCTGAAGAGCAAAATTCCTAATTCTTTCTACCTCCAAGGTTACCCAACTTTCCACTGGCAATTACACCTCTAGACATACACATATCCTCAAATCCCCTCAACCCATGGTACTTCCCAAAGTCATCTGGGGGAGGGGAGGCAATGTCTGTGTACCACCTTACAATCCATATTAGTTTTCTATTTTATCCATATTAGTTTTCTATTTTTCCAGGAACAAGTTATCGCAAATTTAGTGGCTTGGAACAACGCAAATTCATTATTTTGCAATTCTGGAAACCAGAGGTCTAACATGGCTGTCACTGGGCTAAAATCTAGGTTTTTGCACGGCTGTGCTCTTTTC
>VMDO01026517.1:0-26578 GCA_007922755.1 Pedetes capensis | reverse complement strand
ATTGACTACATATGTGGAAAGAGATGATGGAAAAGCTCTGTACAAAATGTCAAAACAAGACCAGGTGCTGACTGTGGATCAGACCATCAACTTCTCATATGCAAGTTCAAACTGAAGCTGAAGAAAATTAGAACAAGTATACGAGAGCCACAGTATGACCTTGAGTATATCCCACCTGAGTTCAGAGACCACCTCAAAATTAGGTTTAATGCATTAGACACAAATGACAGGAGACCAGAAGAGTTGTGGCATGACATAAAAGATATCATTCAAGAAGGAAGCAAAAAGTTCTTAGAAAGACAAGAAAAAAAGAAAAGACCAAATTACATGTCAAAAGAGACACTGGACCTTGCCCTCGAACATCCAGCAGCTAAAGCAATAGGAAGACATGAGGAAGTTAAGGAACTAAACAGAAGATTTCAGAAGGCAGCTTGAGAAGACAAAAAACAAATATTATAATGACATGTGCAAGGAGCTGGAGGCAGAAAACCAAAAGGGAAGAACACGCTCTGTGTTTCTCAAGCTTAAGGAAGTGAAGAAAAACTTCAAGCCTCGAGTGGCAGTAGTGAAAGATTCTACAGGGAAAATATTAAATGATTCAGGAAACATCAAAAGAAGATGGGAAGAATGCAGAGAGTCATTATACAAGAAAGAATTGGTAGATGACCAACCATTCCAAGAGTTTGCATATGAAGAGGAACCAATGGTGTTGAAGGACGAAGTGGAAGCTGCCTTGAAAGAACTGGTGAAACACAAGGCTCCAGGAATTGATGGGATACCAATAGAGATGTTTCAACAAACAGATGCAGCACTGGAGGTGTTAACATGTTTGTGCCAACAGATTTGGACAACTGCTACTTGGCCAACTGACTGGAAGAGATCCATATTTGTGCCTATTCCCAAAAAAGGGGATCCGACTGAATGTGCAAACTATCGGACAATATCATTAATATTGCACACCAGCAAAATTCTACTAAAGGTCATTCAGAAGCGACTGCAGCAGTATATAGACAGGGAATTACCAGAAAATCAAGCGGGACTCAGAAGAGGGCAGGGAACCAGGGACATCATTGCTGACGTCAGGTGGATATTAGCTGAAAGCAGAGAATATCAGGAAGATGTCTATCTATGTTTTATTGACTATGCAAAAGCATTTGATTGTGTGGATCATAACAAATTATGGATAACACTGCGGAAAATGGGAATACCAGAACACCTAATTGTGCTCATGAGAAATCTGTACATGAACAAGGAGGCAGCTGTTCGAATAGAACAAAGAAACACTGCCTGGTTTAAAGCTGAGAAAGGTGTGCGTCAGGGCTGTATACTTTCACCTTATCTCTTCAATTTATGCGCTGAGCAAATAATCCGAGAAGCTGGATTTTACGAGGAATAACGTGTCATCAAGATTGGAGGAAGACTCATTAACAACCTGCGTTATGCAGATGACACCACTCTGCTTGCTGAAAGTGAAGAGGATTTAAAACATTTACTGATGAAGATCAAAGATCATAGCGTTCAGTATGGGTTGCGACTAAACATCAACGAAACAAAAATCCTTAACTGGGTCAGCATGCAACTTCACAATAAATGGAGAAAAGATTGAGGTTGTCCACGATTTTGCTTTGCTTGGCTCCATAATCAACACCTGTGGAAGCAGCAGTCAAGAAATCAAAAGACGCATTGCTCTAGGAAAAGCTGTGGCAAAAGATCTCTTTAGAGTATTAAAAAGCAAAGATGTCACACTGAAGGCGAAGGTGCATCTGACTCATGCCATGGTATTTTCAGTTGCATCATATGGTTGTGAAAGCTGGACATTGAACAAGGGAGACAGGAAAAGAATTGATGCTTTTGAATTGTGGTGCTGGAGACGTCTATTGAATATACCATGGACTGCCAAAAGAACCAACAGATCTGTCCTAGAAGAGGTACAACCAGAGTGCTCCTTGGAAGCAAGAATGGCCAGACTGCGTCTTACATATTTCAGACATGTAGTCAGGAGAGATCAATCCCTGGAGAAGGACATCATGTTTGGAAGGGTGGCAGGTCAATGGAAAAGAGGAAAACCCTCCACCAGATGGATTGACACAGTGTCTGCAACAATGGGCTTAAACATAAATAAGATCGTTTGCCTGGCACAGAATCGGCAAGTGTTTCGATGCTATACATAGGGTCGCTATGAGTCGGACTCGACTGGACGGCACCTAACAACAACAACAATTATATACATAATATAATAACAAATATCTTAGCATGTAAAGAGACTATAAAAAGACCTCCCGCCAGGCGCAGTGACACACGTCTGTAAACCAAGCAACTTGGTAGGCAGAGGCAGAAGGATCGCAATTTTGAGATCAGAGGCAGTCTGTATAATTTAGGAAGACCCTGTCTCAAAAAAAGTAAGAAAATGGGCTGAGGGTGCAGCTCAGTGCTACAGCACTCACAAAGCATGCAAGCTTGAAGGCTTGGCTTTAACTGCCAGTACCACAAAAAAAAAAAAAAAAAAAAAAAAAAAAAAAGGCTTCCCTACCCCTTTACAAAAAATTATTAACTATAAAATAGCACCTTAAGTAGCTTTTTTCCCATAATACAAAAACTTGGACTACTTAATGACCTAAAGGTATAGTTGTCCATTGTCTTCCCTTAGACAGCTACCTTTAAAGCAAGAAGATATGTGAAAGCATTGAAAAGAAATGAAAATAAACCTACTCCTTTAAATACTGCATACCAGAACACCTAATTGTACTCATGAAAAATCTGTACGTGAACCAGGAGGCAGTTGTTCGAATAGAACAAAGAAACACTGCCTGGTTTAAAGCTGAGAAAGGTGTGCGTCAGGGCTGTATACTTTCACCCTATCTCTTCAATTTATGCGCTGAGCAAATAATCCGAGAAGCTGGACTTTATGAGGAAGAACATGGCATCAGGATTGGAGGAAGACTCATTAACAACCTGTGTTATGCATATGACATAACTCTGCTTGCTGAAAGTGAAGAGGATTTAAAACATTTGCTGATGAAGATCAAAGATCATAGCCTTCAATATGGATTATGACTAAATATCAACAAAACAAAAATCCTTACAACTGGGTCAGCACGAAACTTCACAAAATAAATGGAGAAAAGATTGAGGTTGTCCAAGATGTTGCTTTGCTTGGCTCTATAAACAACACCCGTGGAAGCAGTAGTCAAGAAATCAAAAGACACATTGCTCTAGGAAAAGCTGTAGCAAAAGATCTCTTTAGAGTATTGAAAAGTAAAGATGTCACATTGAAGGCGAAGGTGCACCTGACTCAGGCCATGGTATTTTCAGTCACATCATATGGTTGTGAAAGCTGGACATTGAACAAGGGAGACAGGAAAAGAATTGATGCTTTTGAATTGTGGTGCTGGAGTCGTCTATTGAATATACCATGGACTGCCAAAAGAACCAACAAATCTGTCCTAGAAGAGGTACAACCAGAGTGCTCCTTGGAAGCAAGAATGGCCAGACTGCATCTTACCATATTTTGGACAGGCAGTCAGGAGAGATCAATCCCTGGAGAAGGACATCATGTTTTGGAGACTGGCAGGTCAATGCAAAAGAGGAAAACCCTCCACCAGATGGACTGACACAGTGTCTGCAACAATGGACTTAAACATAAATAAGATAATGTGGCTGGCACAGAATCAGAAGTGTTTCATTCTGTTGTACATAGGGTCATTATGAGTTGGACTCGACTTGAGGGCCCCTAACAACAACTACCTATAAGATCAACAGAAAAGAAACCCAAATGCTAATACCTTGCCTCTAGAGTTTAGAAGATGACACTGCCAAATTAATTTGTTATTTAAAAATGCAGGGGAAGAGGGTATAGCTCAGTGATAGGGTACCTGCCTAGCATGTGCAAGGCCCTGGGTTGGCTCCCTAGTCCCATCAAACAAAGAAAAATATAGAAATATAGAAAATAAATAGAGAAAAATAGAAAATTAAGCATATCAGCCACCAGGTTTCACTTTTAGAACAAGTTCTGAAAACTTAAACACCATGATTTTCTCACCAGTATGCTGGCTGGGGCTCAGGTCATAGCCACCTTCCCCAGAAAGTATCTGGCTTACAAAGAGGTCACCTCATAATCTTGCTGATGAGAGCTCTTCTTTTTAGCCAGCTATCCCACGACTGACAAACCTCTGATGCTTCTTTATACTTCAGTCTCAATAAAGCACAACTAGAGGCTTCAAAGGAATACCACTTTACATTCAAACGCACAGCTCTCACAGTCGTTGGACAGGCTGCCACCTAAAATGCATCTGTCCTCTCTCCTCAAACCAGACTAACCACTTGACCAGCCACCTCCTAACTACAAGGGCCTCCTTTCCAGTCCCAGCCGCTCCCTCAGTCCGATCTCAACACTGCAGCTGGAACAGACAACATCCCTCCTCACCTCTGCTCTGGATCTCCCATGCGCTTATCTCATTTGAAGCAAGCTCAGGTCCTCACATGGCCTGCCAAGATCTGCACTTCAAACAGGGATCCAACAGTGATAGCTCAGGGTCTGCCACCTCTGTGGACAGCCCTGAGGGCTCTGAATAACTTGTACAGTTTTAAATAGTTGAAAACATGCAAAAGTAGAAAATTTTGTGATGTGTGGAAATTCTATGGCATTTCCATGTTGGTTTCTATGAACAAAGTTCCAACAGAACACCGCTACGATGCATCATTTGTGCCGTCTGGGTGCATCACTGGTTAGCCAACATAGCCAAAGTGTTCACTCTGGCCGTTCACAGAGCGTGAGGCCCCCACCCTAAAGCATCCACTGTACACAAGGAGCTAACTTCTCCTCAAGCATCTAGGATAGCAGTTAGGTAGCCACAGGAGTGAAGAAAACAGTCACTCAAGTTATCAGCACAGTCTTCAGGCACAAAGGAGGCCTTTGGCTGAGAGACCCACCTGGTCTCCAGCCCTGGCCACTGTGGCTTCCCTGTTTTGAATGTGGCTGGCATGGCACTCTCACCTAAAAAACAGGCCCGCAGTCTCCAGGCCAGGATGGACCTCCTGACCACCCTCAAGTGTCTGCTCACAGGGCACCTTCAGGGTAGGCCTTCCTGACCATGAACCACAGCCCACTTCCCCCATTCCTGCACGTGACCTGAATGAGCCAACCAGCACTGTTTGACTGATGATTGAGACAGAGTGTGGGCTTCAGGGAGGCTGGACTTTGTGGTGTCCAGTACTCTATGCACCCCCAGTGGCAGCTATATAGTGACTGGCAAAAAAAGTACTGAACTGTACTCAAGACACCCAGATGTGAACATACACTTCCTCATTACCAGCCACCTTGGTGCAATATGCCAGCATAATCAACAATAGTAAGCAAAAATAAACATGGCAATGGGACACTATTAAGTACTCAACCTGAAATGAAACACTGTTTAATGAGTTTGTTGATTCTGCCACTCAGCCCTCAAAAAAGACTTTAAAGATCAAATGATTTTCTTCATAAAATATCAATATATCAGGGTGAGCCTTATACTTCACTATCAATGTAAAACAGGGTGAGTCTTTTACTTCTTCCCACACATAAATTGTGACAATACATAGTAAGCCTCATATATTGTACTGATGAAGGAAAAACAACAAAATAAGCCACAGTTATTACTCAAAAGAAAGTTAAATCTCAGTGGGATCTCAACAGGCTGTCAGATAATTATATTGAAATGTGTGGAATAAAATATCCATATAATGGGTCAAGGGGCTGGGGTTTACCTCAGTTGGTGGAGTGCTGTGCTGCACTGAGGCCCTCGGTTCCATCCCCAGCACCGCAAAAAAATGGGAAAAGGACCTGGCAATCCACTCTCAAAGCAATCCCGAAACAATCACCCATTGAAAACCCTATGAGGGTCGCTACGAATCGCACTCGACTCGAGGGCACCTAACAACAACAATAATAATGGGTCAAAGGAAGCACCTAACAGTTTGGGGAACCAAAGAAGGTAATATTTGTGTTTGATCTTTTAAAGAGGCTTTCCAGGCAAAATGCGACACAGCATCCCATAAAAGCTGGCCACAAAATCCAGGCAGCAGTATGCTTCCCTAGACCAGGCAGCAAGTGGTTCTGTAAGGCAGTGTCCACAGGAGGGTAGGAAAGAGTGAAGGAGGTGGGCGGAAAAACGTGGGTAGGAAAAAGTGAGGGAGGTGGGTGGAAAAGGTCTGGCAGACTTGTATCCTAAAAATTAGCTTTACTCTGTGGGAAATCCCCTACCTCAGGGTGGAGGCACGGAGGAAAACCCTAAAACTAACGGGAATGAGAATTCTATTTTGAGTACCGGCGCTCAGTGCTGAAATTCTAAGAATGAAAATAACCGAGCTGGAAGCTACTCGAAAGCTTATTAATTTTAAGAGAAAACTTCACTTTTCATGCAGAGAAACTGGGACATTGTCACACGGGCTGGAGACCAAGGGTGCTGACAGCCCCGGAGAATGGAGAACGTGGAACCCGGCCCTCAACTCCCATTAGCTGAGATCCATGGTAACAGCAGCCCAAGGACAGCACCAAGCACCCAGTGGGGCTCTGGCGGCCCCGGCAGGGAAAATCCCTCCTGCAGCCCCGGGGCTCCTGCGCGATGGTGGAAAACCCGAGACTCCAGCAGAGGTGAAGAAAGGCAGCAGCGTGGACGTGCGGCCACCGGCTCGGGGAACCGGCAGGGGAGGGAACCGCGCGGCTCGCCGGGGCCTCCCGCCCCCGCCCCCGCCCCCCCGCCCAGTGATCCCGGCCCGGCCGCACCCAGAGTGCGCAGGGCGCCCTGCAGCGCCCCAAGGAGGAAGAACGTGTGAAGCCACCGCGCCCTTACCCAGACACACAAACAACACCGACTTGCACCCCGGCTCGGCCATCTTCCCCTGCAGAAACTGGCGCCCAGCGACGGCGTCGGCGCGTCTTCACGCAGCGCTTGCGCGCAGCGAGCCTCCCGTTCCCTGCGCTTGCGCAGTTAGAGGCCCTGCGTCCAGGTCCGGCAGGAGGCGGGGCCGCCAGTCCCCTGGAGGGAGGGGGCGGGGATTGGGGCGGGGTCTCTGGCTGGGGGCGGGGCTATGTCTCGGATCCCCTCGCTGCCGGCGAGCTGTGGGTCCCGCCCACCACAGCGCTTCTCCCGGACGCTCCGGCAAGGTGCGCCGCCGCCCAGCGCGCATGCGGGTCGGGTCGGCGCAGCGCGACGGTGCGGGTTGGGAGCGCCGGACTCGGTAACCTCGCGCGCTGCCCTCTTGCGCTCAAATGCCGGAGCCCCTCGAGTCAGGCGGGCCCGCGGGCCTCCGGCCCCCGCACGGCCGGTGGGTTCCCCGACCCGCATAGACGGTGTGCGTAGGAGGCTGCGGGGGGCGCGGAGGTCGGGCGCGGCCGGGCTGCGTCCTGCGAGCCGCGCCGGGCAGGTCCTTCGCCGCGGGCGGAGGCGGGGCGGACGCGCGCGCCTCACCTGGTCAGGTGCGCAGCCGCCCGGCGCGCCCGGCCCTGGGGGCGGAGCCGAGCGCGGGGCGCCTTCCTGTTCCCGGGCAGGTGCGGAGGCCGAGGGCGCGGAGCCGGGAGCTGGGGAACGAGTGAGTCCTGACCCCGACCACCCTAACCCTGGCCGGCGTCGGTGATCTGGGCGCGCCGGCCACTCGGGGGGCGGAGGCCGGGGGGCGAGTTCGAGGCCAAGGCAGCCTGCTGAGCTCGGCGGGACTTTGTCTCAAGATAAAAAGTGAGGGAGGAGCCGAGGGTACCGCGCCTGCGAAGTATGCGCGAGGCCCTGGGTCAGCCTCCCCAGCAACAAATAAATAAGAAAACAAAAAGGCGTTGGTGAAAGAGGACCGGAGGACCCTGTGGCTGGGACCTTACCGCGTCGCATCTGCGGAGTCCCTATGGGATGGCCAGGCAGATTGTCGTGATTTGTGGTCAGCAGTTCCCGGGACTCTTGGTCGCCGAAGTTTTGACTGAAGTTTAGCCACAGTGGTTTCAACTCAGGGTACAGCCCCTCGTGGCGAGCTTTAAAGACTGAAGTTCATTTTGTGTTAAAATGTCAAATGCTTTGTTATCTTCCGGTTCCAAATTGTTTTGATAACCGGCGTCCGGTGCAGTTAAGGTTTACCGGTGGGGCACCCCACAAACATTCCTACCCTCACCCCCACCGGGAGAGGCGACACACACCTGGCCTCCCTCCCGGAACAGGGCCCAGGCCCCTGGGGTGGCACCATCAGGACCTCTGGGGGATCTCAGTGACTTCTTGGTCGTTCTTTTTTAAAGCGTGAAATTGCTCTGAATTGGCCAAGAACAATAAGAAAAGGAGATTTCCCTGGTGGGTGAAAGCACGTCATTTTCACTTCAACAGATGTCCCTGCCACACTGCCCCGCCTCTCCCTCTCCTCTGCGCAAGGAATGTTGTTTGCCTGGGTGTTTTACTGAGATGTGAGGAAGTGTTTGGATAATGACAAGTTAGTCAGAAAATCTACGTACACAGTTCAGAGAATAACAGGTCTCTGGTTTAAGGTGCTGTTTACTCCAAGCTGCTGGTCTGTTATCCAAGTGCCTGGGTAGCATCTGATTGCAAATTGCTGCTTAAGAACATGTTAGAGGTTCAGTAATAACCTTCATCCTGTTTATTGCATTTAAATTAAGCAAAATTAGTTATTGGTTCACTGAGGTTCAACTTAAACAAAATTTTTGTGGAATAAGCCAATACGGCCCCGCATCTTTTTTAATATTAAAAAAGTGTTTTCTAACTCTTTGCTCCTCGGACTGATTTGGTACTTTTATTTGGTTTAGGAAATGTATATTCTTAGGAGATTTCTCACTATCTAGAAATAAGGATTTGGCATTTTGAAAGAAAGTGGTTACTGGTTAGAGGGAAGTATTGTGCCATATGGCAGCTGAGGGCCAGTCACAAGTCCTTGTGCTTGTTGGCTCACTTGAACATGACATCCTAAGACATCATTCTCTGCTGTTTAAGTCCTAAGTGCATTGAAAACTTTTTATTTTCTCTGGGAAGAGTCCATTTTTGTATGCTAGGTTATTAGACTAGAGTGGCCTGTGTGGTCCTGCCTTGAGCCAATATCTCCCTAAGACCTTTGGAAGAAAGTGGAGCAAGTGTTAAATCAAAGGTTTTTCTGCCCATTACTCAGGCCCTGCTGTCCCCCATCCACAGCCTGGGGTCAGGGAGACAAGAAAGAAGCAGATTGGGCATTCTTATAATCGGTTTAGTTGGAAATGTGGTTCAGGGCAGTTAATGATCTGACCAAGGACGTAGATGCTGATTTCTAGAACTGAGAAGCTTTGTCTCCTGAAGACAGAGGAAATAGTTCAACCAGAGCCCCAGAAAGATGGCGTTAGTTATAGGAACAAAGGCCACAGCTGTCAGGCAGCAGTGTTCCAAGTGCTACTTATTGAGAGAGGCAACATTTTTCAAAGCCTCTTGAGGGATTAGATATATAGTTACGGTTTCTTTTATTTTGGCTAAGATTCATTCAGCTTGTTTTAGATACTGTATATTCTTAGTTGTATTCTTTGATCTTGGGTAGGATTTTATCAGTTTAGCAAGTTAACCTGTATTTCATGTGAACTAGAAGGCTTGATCATTTGACTAATATATAATTAACAGGAATTTGGAAAGGCATTTCTCAGCTTACTTTTCCTGTGGGTACCTCTTTCATAATTTAGTTTCTGTTGAGGAAAGTAATGTTACAGGTGCTTATTGATGGGAGCAGAGTTTGGGGTCCCCACCTCTGGTTGAAAGTGGAGGGAAGGGCCTTTGGTCTCCAGTCTTTTTCTTCTAACCCTTGGTGCAGGTCTAGATTGGAAACTGGAAAGGGTAGTCAGCTTTCTTACCCCAGTAGTGACTTATTTAGAGTAGGACCCAAGGCTTGCCGCTTGCCCCCAGTGGCCCTAACCTGAGTGATTGGCCTACGGTTGGTATGTAAGATTATTTCCAGATTTTAAGCTCATTTAATCTCTCGGGGTTTCCAAAGTGAATATTTTCTTCTTCCTATTTAATAAACTCTTTCTAATTTTTTTAAAGTACAGAATTTTTTTTTTTTTTTTTCAGTCCTGGGGGTTGAACCCAGGGCCTCGCGCCTGCGTGCTCTGCAAGTGCTGGACCACTGAGCTGCACCTCAGCCCATTTTTTTTACTTTTTGAGACAGGGTCTCACTAAGTTACTCAGACTGCCTCTGGTCTCGAACTTGCAATCCTCCCGCCTCCGCCTCCCGAGCCGCTGGGATTACAGGCATGTGCGACCACACCTGGCCCCTGGAATTTTTTAAAGTATTGAAAATTTCAAATATTTTAATTGCTTTTTAAAGAACATTTTACATTAAGACGTTTTTACCTTGAGATCTGGCGGCCATGCTTCTCTTAGGAAAAATATTAAATATTTATGGATAGTTTGCTTGGCTTAGGAATTCAGAACCTTAAGACTTATTAGTGTCCAGATTCTCACTGTGCTGTGAAACTTAAGAGGCGTCTTGGTCTCAGCAGTGATGGCCTGTGATGTCAACATCTCTGTCAGACTAGGTGCTGTGTTTCTTAGAGTACCGCAGAGGAAAATGGTGAGCCAGGATTTGAAGCTAAGGACAGGAAGTGAGGCCTATATTTAAGTTTTTCATTTATGTATTTTGGTTCTGACAGAGAAATTCGCTCCATATAATTGTGTCCGGCCAATGTGATTTTGTGGGAAGTTTCATAGAATCCTTCATGTTTTCTGTAGTTCAACTGACACTGCAGATCCTCTCAGTGACCAGACTCATCAGCATCCCAACCAACCACAGCAACAGACTGCTTGGAAGCCCACTCTGTGGCCTGTACTCATTAGAAGCACCTGAGCCGGGTGGCTCTCCTGACCAGGGCCTTTGCCCTTGGCAGGATATGTACATTAACAAACACTTGACTGTGGAATGTGGTTGTATGACAGGTCTAATGCAGATCAGTTGAGAGAGGTCAAAGTTGAAAAGAAAGTCTTTGTGGGCATGGTTTATATGTTATTTACTCTGTTTTCATTGCACATGTCTAAGCTATGGGGCGGGAGTTTAGCTCAGTTGGTAGAGCGCCGCTGTGCATTCTCTGAGGACCATCCCCAGCACCGCAAAAATGGGAGAAGGATGTGGCAGTCCACTCCCGAAGCAATTCCAAACAATCAGCCATTGAAAACCCTGTGAGGATCGCTAGGGGTCTGACCTGACTCGATGGCACCTAACAACAACAAGCTATACCACCCTGGTGTCCGATTTGATCTTGGTGTCCATTTGATCTTGGAAGCTAAGCAGGGTCAGGCCTGGTTAGTCGTTGGAAGGGAGACTGCCTGGTAATACCAGTTGTTGTACGCTTGGGAGAAGGACCCAGCACCCCATGCTTGAAACAATCAGCCATCAAAACCCTATGAATAGCAGAGAAGCACTGATAATAGTGCCGGGCAAGGCACGGTGTTGGGTGGGGTTTTGTTCTGTTATACATATGAGTTACACTTGACTCAACAGCACCTATCAATTTGCACATGTCAGAAAATCTGATTGAAGTTGGCTTTAACAGGAAAGGATTTTCTTATTCCATGCAAGTCCAGGACCACTCTGAGTTCAGTGCAGCCCCGCAGCACCCAGATTTTCTCTCTACCTCTCTGTGATGCTTCCTGCCCAGCTGCATTCACACACTTCCTTGTGGAAATACATTCTGCTGCAGTACACAAGGAGGTACCTTGGAGAGGTCCTGGAAGCACCCACACAAGTCCCTGGTTGGATGTTGATGTGAGACCAAGATGGCTTAAAGCTCTGCTGTGGACCAGGAGTAAACTTCCAATATCGCACAGTCATCTGCTCCACCTAGGGCCATGGACATGGCATCAGTGCAACTGGGTAACACATGCTGCTTCCTAGATAAAGTAGATACTCAGCAGCACAGAGAACATGGTTCCATTGTCACTGAGTGATCCAACTCTGCAAACTAAATTGGGCGTTTAGATAAGTGAATATTCAGGGACTGCATGATCAGTGAGAAGCACAGTTCTGGCCTACAAAGACTGCACAGTTAGGTGGAAGGGGCAAGGCGGCTGTGCTTCAGGTGGGGTCCACATAGGCATCTTGTGTCCCTACTGCCCGCTCAGGTGGGCTTGTGCTGCCTTCCTTATTGTTGATCCCAAGGAAGCCACCCAATGACCCTGTGTCTTCTGCAAGGGTCTGAAAGTCCATCTCTCTCGCAGAGAGCGGTAAGGTTCACACAAACTCAGCCCTCCCTGTCGGTTTCTCATCTGTTACTGTGCCCATTGCCTTGGATGAGGTCTGTTGAGCACCACACCATCGTCTGTGCCTCAGTGCTCTCTGGTCTCTATTTTTCTCAAGTTCTGGGGAATGTGGTGGAGTCTGAGAGGCCAGCAGACTTGGCTGTTCTGCAGTATGTTTTCTCCTAATCCTATTGGGTTTATTCTAAAAAGCATCTTCATAGAGATTCCTCACAGAGATTTGACTTTGCGTTCTCCAAAGCCACACAAAATACTTTGCTGATTTTAACAAATATTTCCTGGGCATATAGTATGCACACAGGCACTACTGTACGTGTTGAGAACATTATAGTTAATAAAATAACATGCCTCTGTGCATACACCACATATTCATGCACACACAGAACACACACTGCACACACTAACAGCTGCATCCCACATGCATGCATACACAGCATGTGCCACACATGCACACATAGCACACAAGTGCATATACAGCATGCATACATGCACAGGTACCACATGCATACCCACAGTACCTATGGACACCACACATACACATGCATGCAGTGCATGCATGGATACCACATACATGTACACACCACCCGAGCACACACCACACATACCTGCATACCTGTACACATTTGCACCACATGTTCCCAAACACACGGTAGTTATACAAGCTATAGTTCAGAGTCAGTACCTCATTAACAGGATGTAAACTGAGAAATCCAACAACAGAATTATATTTTCTAAGGTATTACTTAGATGGATCTTATCTTTTTGAAAATGGCTATATGGGTACACTATTGGGAACAGGCAAGTAAGGAGCCAGAGAACAGAACCAGCAAGAAATTATATGCCCTGGGGCAGGCTGGAAGCAGGAAAGGAGGTGAGATGTGGTGTGTCCATTAATGTATTCTGAAGATTTCTGATCCCCTCCTATCAGGAGAGAAGTCACAGCTGGGGTTTGAGCTGAGCTCTCAGGAAATCTGTCTGGAGAGGAAAGCTGAGAACAGGTTATCATCAGCTAGGAGGGATTCAGGTCTAAATAGCTATACTGGACATGCTAAGATCAATATTTTGAGGCTGGAATTTAGGGGAGGTTAGGAGTAGGTAGAGCCAAGAGAAGCACCAATAGGAATGGTGGTTCAAGCCTCAGCCATTGGAACAGGCGTCTGATGTTCAGGTGCTGAAGAGGGGACTTGGGACGCGAGGATGGCTCAGCAGGGCCCGTGATGCCATCCAGTCAATGTTAGGCCTTGGAGGCTACTAACAACCACTTGAGTCAATGGTGGGAATTTGTTCTTCCCAGATGATCATTTTGTGTGAAGCTGGGCAGAAGCTTAGCGTGGGAGGAAGGAGAGCAGAAGTCTGGGTAGCTGCTGAAACCTTACTCCAGAAGGGAGGGGGTCAGCTCTGCTGAGGGCCACTGCAGAGTGATACATGGAACATAGCATTCAGGAGGTTTCCACGAGGAAGCCACAGTTCTGCAGGTCAAGGACCAACAAAGTTCTCTATAAAGGGCCAGATAGGGCCTGTTAGGCTTCACAAGCCACGGGGAAAAATTTAAGAGGTTGTGTTGGCACTTCTTTAATAATAAAACAAACTCTGTAAATGTTTATCAGTGAAAACCAAAGCAAAGCCACTGGAGTGCCTCTGTAGAGCGAGTCTGCTGGCAGCCCTGGACTTGTTTGGAGATTCAGTTGTGTTCCTCAGTGAGTAGAACACAAATGACAATGGTTGCCGCTGATCTCTAATGTGATTCTCCTGAAAATATCTTTCACCTAAAATATGGTTCTTCTTAGCCCAGGAGCAAGCAGTGGCTGGGCCTGGCCTGGGCCTGGCTGCCGGCCCGGCTAGGCAGTCATGTGCTCACAGCCTCACCTTCCTAGGGCTGGCACCATGCCCTGGATAAACAGTGACTCCTCAACGTGAGCTTCCTCATGATAGAGTCACGCAGGCCTCACAGGAGGGCGGGCCGTGGACAGCCCACCAACTGGACAACCGCACTGTGCAGAGCAGGTCATGCGGCAGAGAGAGCCAGTGTGAGGAAGATCTCTAGGGTCTGACTGAAGATGACTGATTGCAGACTAAGTCTGAGAACCCAGGGAAGAGCTGGCAGCTCTGGCCAGGCAGGAAGGAAGCACATCCTGCCCGGGGCATGCAGAGGCCTAGAGTCTACCCTGGCCATAGACCCTGTCCTCAGGCCAGCTCTATACACCAGCTTCACCAAGCTCCAGCAGGGAACCAGGCTGAGGGAGCTGCCTTGAACTACAGGATTGGTCTGCACTGGGTCTTGGATCTAGCAGCAAAGCAAGAACAGAAAGCATGCTGGGCACATGCCTGCAATTTCAGTAATCCAGAGGCTGAGGCAGGAGAACCCAGGTGGAGGCCAGAGGCAGCCTGTGCAACTTAGCAAGATCTTAAAAATGCAAGAGGGGTTTGGGAGGGTGCAGCTCAGTGGAAGGGCACTTGCCTAGCATGTGTGAGGCCCTGGGTTCAACATACTTCCTGGTATTGAAAAAAGAAAAGAAAAAAGAAAACAAAACCCAGAAAATGTAACTTGTGACTAACTAGGAGTCAATGAGACTGACTGGAAATGACTGCCAGAGCAGAATTGAAGGGGACAACACAGTGACCACAGTAGGGTCATGAGATGTGCTCAGGTAGAAGACGTGCAGAGGAAGACGTGGAGGGCAATGAGCCAGATGGAACTCCAAGCACAGCATTTGTAGTGAAAGTTCACTGGTGTCCAAAGAGCAGATTTGAAAGAGAAACAGTGAACTTGGAGACCCAGCAACTGAAACTCTCCAAAGAGAAGCAAAGGGAGAAACAGGCTAGGAGAAAATTAACCAAGCCTCAGAGGCATGTTTGAGAAAAAATTAATAGATTCGGAATTTGTGTATCAAGATTTGGAAATGAATCAGTGAGTTTGTGTGTCTCTGTGGCAGAATGCCTGGCAGATACAAACTTTTGAGAAGAAAGATTTATTGGGACTCGTGGTTTAAAGGATTTCAGCCCATAGAGGCAAGACGGTATGGCAGCAGGAAAGGTGTGGTAGTGGAACAGGTGGTGGGGCCTGTACCAGAGAACCTTCTCACATCATGATCGGGAGCAGAGAGAGCAACTGGTACTGGGATCCACATAAAACCTCAGAGGCCTGCCCCTAGTGACCTGCTTCCACAAAGCCCCATTCCACCTCCCAAAGTTCCATAGCCTTCTGGGACAGTGCCATGAACTAAGTACCAAACATCCAATCATGCGACCTTTGGAGGACATTTTAGATTGAAACCATGGTACTCTGCTCTTGGACCCCAAAGATTCATGGCCACCTCAAAATGGAAAATGCATTCAGTCCAACTTCAAGAGTCCTCAAAGTCTTCACAGCCTCAACCTTGCTCACAAGTCCAAGTCCAAAGTCTTCATTGATACTCAAAGCAAACCTAGCTGTCAGGACCTACACACACACACACACAGTTATGTTCTTCTTATGTTCTTCTCATATACAATGATCTAGAGTAAACCTTCCCATTCCGAAAGGGAGGAATAGTGGTACAGGAAGGAAAGGTTGGTTCCAAGCAAGACTGAAATCCAGGAGGGTACACAAACCTTGTAGCTCCATGATTGGCATCTGACACGTGTGACGGCATCACCTGGGCTCAAAAAGGCTTTGGCAGTTCCACTCCTATGGTCTTACTATTTGCAGACCACACAGGACTCTTGGGCTGGGTCCACGCATTGCTGGTAGTTTCCCTGGCAGACATTTCACATTGCTGTCATCTGATATCCTGGTGTCTCCATTGCAGCTTAGGCTCCACCCTCAAAGCTTCATGCACCAACCGTTCAGGGGCTCTCTTCAAGGGATCTGACACCGGTACACACTGCCTGCCTTGGAAGGCTATTCTCTGGAATCTTGGTGGCAGCCTCCATAATGCTGCAACTCTTGCATTCTTCATACCTGCAAAACCAGCATGATGTGGAAGATGCCAAGGTTTGCCAGCTCTTGTGGTTGCTTTGTCCCTTTTGGCCACACTTGCAGTGGGAGCCCCTCTGTGCCCCAGGCAGGAAACAATATCCCTGGGCCACCCTTTTTGACCAAGGGGCGTAGGAGCCATTTGGTTTTCAGACATTCTCTTTTCAAAATATTCAATCATATGACGGGGCCCCTGTGTGCCCCGGGCAGGAAACCATATCCCTGGGCCACCCTTTTTGACCAAGGGGCGTAGGAGCCATTTGGTTTTCAGACATTCTCTTTTCAAAATATTCAATCATATGACCTCTGGGGAATATTTTAGAGTCAAACCATAACAGGAAGGAAGTTTTAAATGTATTTTAAGAAGTAATAATTCCAAATTTCCACAGAGACCATCTACAAGATGATAATCATACAGCAAACCATAGACTAGAAAAAAAAAAAAATATATATATATAGAGAGAGAGACTGTGGTGTAACATGGTGGATTAAAGGGTGCCTCTGTGTGACATGGTAAAACAAATGACTTAAAGTAGGAAGGAATGGACTCTTCTAAAGAAAGAAGGTCTAGAAAAGCACAGAAGCCACAGAGGAGATTGTGAGATTATCCCAGCAAAACAGAGCTGAACAGTAAGAGGGACTGAGCAAGACACATCTCCACCTGTAGCTTCCCATGGGGAAGGGGAAATGGAGCCCTTATCGAAAGAGGCGAACCAGACAGCCCTGGCTATAAAACTAGCATTCCTACAGGACAAGCCCACAGTCCTTGAAGCCCTTGAACTCTTCCAGGGACTCGGTGAGTTGGCTCTTCATGATTGGGGGATTCAATATTGGAGAAGTAACTCTCTTTTCTGAATTCCATGTCTCAGAGGGCCTTGACCTGGTGCCATCTTGAGAGGGAACCTATTCTGTGATACTGAGCTACCTGGAGAGCTGTAAACAAAGAATTGTCACCAGTGGAGAGCCTGGGGAGTGACCTACCACAACCCCAGCATACTACATAGCTGCAGCAAGCACTTGCAAGGGAGATGGGATGCTGACATGCTGAAAGACTCAGGCCTAGGAAAGTTGCTCAGAAGCAACCTCATCCTCCAGGGAGAGGAAACAGCTCCATCTCCTGAGGGGAACTAAACAGACTGTCAACTCTGTGCTGTGGTCAGACAAAAAACAAACAAAAACCCCTAACCAAAATTGACCACCACCTCCACCTATTATAGGCCACAGAAAGAAGCCCCTCCAGTACTTTTTCTTCCTTTCTTTTTCTTCTTCCTTCTATGCTGAAGATTTAACTTAGGGCTTTGCATGGGGTAAGCACTGGTATGGTAACCTCAACCTTTTTCTTATTTTTACTTGAAGACAGCATCACATTGAATTGTACAGGCTGCCTCTAGCCTCAGGTTCAAGATCCTCCTACCTCAGCTCCCAGAGATGCTGGAGTTGCAGGGGAGCAGGTTGGGGTGTGTGTGTGTGTGTGTGTGTGTGTGTGTGTGTGTGTGTGTGTGTCTATCTCTCTCTGTATCTCTTTTTTCTGTCTTCATTGTTAATTTGTATCTCCTCATTTCCTTTGTTTCTAATGTAATTTTTATCTTTTCCGTTTTCTTAAAATCTTTTTCTGCTTGCATATCTCTTTTTCTATTCACTATACTTTAAATATTTTAAGCTTACTACTTACTGCTCTGCTTATGTTTACCTAATTCTTTTTATAAATCTTTTTCTTTATCATACCTTTTTTATCTCTAGCTCTTTTTCCTTCCTCTTCCTAACATTCATTTACTTTCTAGATCTTTTTCCTTTCTTTTACTTCACCCCTGAGACATCATTCTGTCTCCTCTTTCTCTGCCCACCTTCACCTTTATACCTTCATCCTAAATATTTTGTAACTCTGTAGCTTACTATATATTATTGTCATTCTTTGTTCTGTGGCCATTGGTGGAGCAGCAGTCACCTGTATGAGATTTTAAGTGTATTTTCATATAAGGTTTGGTCAGATATTATACATAGTGTCATGGTTTGTCATCCTTTCTGCGAGTGGCACTAGAGATTGTAATCTTGAGAAAGCCACACAATAAGAAGACCCCCAAATGAGGCAGGAAGTGATACCCATCCCTACAGATGCACAATTAAGAGACATAAGAAACACGATAAAGCAAGGCAGTGCATCTCCTACAACAGATCATGATTCTTTAACCACTGAATCCAAAGATACTAAAACAGTTGAAATGTCAGACAAAGAACTTAAAAGTCTTCTTGTAAAAATGATCAATGACTTCAAAGAAGACACAAACATGCAAATGAAGTAAGGAAATCAATACAGGACCTAGGTCAGAAAGTCACTAACGGAGGAGACAAAGTCAGAAAAATGGATAAGAAGTTCAGCAAGGAAATTGAGATTTGGAAAAAAACAAAACACCTAACAACAATATTGGAAATGAAGAACTTAATAAACCAAATAAAAAACACAATGAAAAACATCATCAGTAAACTAGATGAAGCAGAAGATAGAATATTAGAGCTGGAAGACAAGGTTGAAGAAATGCTACATTCAGATACCAACAAAGAAAAAAAGTAAAAGAACATGGCCACAATTTTCATGTACTTTGGGACATGAACAAGAGACTAAACCCAAAAAGCCATGGGTAGAAGGAGCTGAGATAAAAACTAAAGGCATAAAAAACTCATTCGGTGAAATGGTAGTAGGAAATCCTGAATCTGGGGAAAGAAATATATATCCAACCAGAAGAGGCATTTAGAATACCAAACAGTTACGACCAGAAAAGAACCTCTCCACAACAGATAATAATTAAAATGCCAAAATTAAGGAACAAAGAAACAATATTTTAAAAAAAAATGTAAGAGAAAAACATTAACTCACAAAGGAAAGCCCATCAGTATTACATCAGACCTCTTAGCACAAACCCTAAGATCCAGGAAAGGATGGAATTATATATTTCAAGCTCTGAAAGTAGATAATTGCCAACCAAGGTTATTATATCCATCAAAGTTATCATTTAATATTGATGGACAAAGACATTCCAAGACAAGCACACACTAAAGCAATACATGACCATCAAGTCGGCACTGCAAAAGATACTTAAAGTAATGCTACATATACAGGCAGAAGAAAGTCTCCACCATGAGAGTACAAGAAAGAATAAATTTCATGAGATGTATAGACAAACTGTAGAGAATTAGGAAAGAGTCATGTCTAATTCAAAAAATCCAGCAAGCCTGGAATATAAATAAGGAAGGAAGAAAAGAATGAATAGTATATGAGCCATCTAGGAAAACACCCAACACAATTACAAGAACCAGCAAATCTCTCTCAATAACCTTAAATATAAATGGTCTTAACTCTCAAAAGGCATAGATGAGTAGATTGGATTAAAAAACAAGATCCAACAATTTGTTGTCTGCAAGAAACACATCTCACTGGCAAGTACACTCACAGACTGAAAGTGAAAGGATGGAAGATGATATAGGAAATAATATATCAAATAGAAGGTGGGGAGAGAGAGAAAGAGAAGTAGCCATCCTTATATTCCATGCATTGGAATATAGCACAACAGGGAAAAGAGATGGACTTCTAGTCTATGCCTAATATACATGACTCATTAATTTTAATAGTGTATGAAGTAACCTAAGAAAAGAATAGACCATTATGATATACATTAAAAATTTCTAATAAAAAAATAAAAATAAAAAATAAATACAAAAAAAAAGAATAGACAATGTTTGTTTTCATTTATGTGAAGTTCTGACACAGATAAAACTAACGTGATAAATCAAATTGGAGCTGTAGAAAGAATGGATTGAATGCAAAGGGCAGGTGGTTTAAGGGGATGGAAATGTGGGACAACTTTAAGATACACCTGTAAAAAGATGGATTTCATTTAGTGAGTTATAAGTCAAAGCTACATACTTTGAGAGCCAATATTTTAAATATTCTGTAGTAAAAATTTAAAAATGCAAAACACCAAAGCACTCTAATAGGATGATGCCAAAGGGAGAAAGGTATGCATGCACACCATATCATTTTACTTTGCTTGCACAAACTATGAACATATATTCCTTTACCCAGACTAATACTGAGGAAGATTTGGTGGGTGGAATTTCCCACAGTGTGAGTTTTGCTAATGTTTCTGTGTTGGGCCACAAAGAACCAAACTGATTTCTTCCTAAGAAAACATGTCTCTGATACGACCCTTGTTCCCTTTCCACTTTTAAAATAAATTACATATTTCAAATTTACCAGGCAACAAAATATACCACATCATTTTATTAGAAGAGTCTATATTTTGCTAAATAAAAGGTTCTTCTTTTCAGTGCTATTCCTTCTGTCTCTCTAAATCAAGTACCCTTGGCATGCTCTCATCTGCCATCCTGAAAATCATGCAACTGAAACAGAGGTACAAATGCCTTCAGCCTTTTCCACCTGAGAGATTTCATAACTTTAGACAATTAATTGGAAGAGGAATCCTTCACTGGTGCACTCACCTGGCCTTCCATAGAGCCACTCGCCTCTGTTGACTATTCTGGTTACTCATTCAGTGACAAGAGAATGGTCCACCTTCCCTTGCACTCTTACAAAGCCCTAGGCTGCCTGTAACCATTGTGACAAACAGATGACGAACAGTTTATAAATGCTCAGGTAACCCTGGAAATGTACAATGCTGCAGAACAGCAGGCAGGCATTGCTGGGTATAACCGCTCATTTGCTGAGTATCCTAGGAAAGCCTACAGGCAGCCAGTTCAAACATTTCTGATAATAGCCAAATATGTTTAGTTTCACGATTATCATATATAGATAAAAATGCATACTTGTTAATTTAAAATTTTAATCTTTTTATTAGCATTAAGATGAGCTCATTATGGAAAGAAGACACATACTGGGAAGGTGGAGCCAAATCTGTCTAAATTACTATAATCCCATGATTATATAATTTCTGAGATTTCTGAGAGTTTAGCGTTTCCCTTTCTGAGTCAAATTGATGTCTTAGGAAAATAGAGGTGAAATAGTCAATAATTGGGGACTTGCAAGTCATTTCCTTTGTCCGGTAGGGTACAATTTGTTAATCGTTAATTGTGTATAAGAAAAATGAATCTGTAATAAATTCCTGACATCTATATAATAGAATATTTCAATAAAACATCTTTTAAAATTTTTCAGTGAATAACCCTATACCTTCAAATCTGAAATCAGAAGCAAAGAAGGCTGCTAAAATACTAAGAGAATTCACAGAAATAACTTCCAGAAATGGACCTGATAAGATCATTCCTGGTAGGTACATTTCTTTTTTTTTTCCCCCCCTTTTTTTTTTATTGGACATTTTTAATGTACACCTTAATGTGATTCATTCTGACATGCTTTTCATTGTGGCATTTCCATATATGTATTTGGATGTACCTTATTCACATACGTTCCCCCTTACCCTCTTGTATGCTTCCCCCCTACACCCTCCCCATCTAAGTCTTCTCTGTCATTTACTTGGTAATATTTTTCTATATGTACTTGAGTTCCAGTTCTGTTTAAGATAGAAATTTTTCCTGTAGCGAACTTTATTATCTTGTCAAAACAATTGCATGCATTTTCTAGACCATTTATATTGACACCATTCTTAGCTTTTTTTTTTTCCATTTTATTTTGATCCGACCTTTGAATAAGATGTTTCTTCCTTATAATTTTGATCAACTCCCACATATGAGTGAGAACATGTGGTGTTTCTCTTTCTGAGCTTGGGTTTGTTCACTTAAAATAATTTTCTCTAATTCCATCCATTTTGCTGCAAATGACCTTATTTCATTTTCTTGATTGCTGAGTAGTATTCCATTGTGTTTTTTATCCATAGTTTTTTATTCATAGTTTTTTTTATCCATTCTTCTGTTGAAGGGCACTTTGGTTGATTCCATATCCTTGCTATTGTGAAAAGTGCAGCATTGAACATGGAGATGCAGGTGTCTCCGTGGTATGATGACCCATCTTCCTTTGGGTAAATTCCCAGTAGTGTTATAGCTGGGTCATACGGTAGATCTATTTTCAGTTTTTTAAGATATCTCCATATTGATTTCCACAGTGGCTGGACCAATTTACAGCTCCATCAACAATGTAATAGTGTTCCTTTTTCACCACAACCTCACCAGCATTTGTTGTTATTTGTTTTATTGATCTTAGCCATTCTTACTGGTGTAAGGTGAAATCTCAGCGTTGTTTTGATTTGCATTTCCCTAATGGCTAGGGATACTGAGCATTTTTTCATGTGTTTCATGGCTTTATGGACCTCTTCATTTGAGAACTGTCTACTTAGTTCCTTTGCCCATTTGTGTATTGGGTTATTTGTTTTTTGGGGAGTTTTCTTCTTGAGTTCTTTATAAATTCTAGGTAGGTACATTTCTAAATGTGTTTGTTTTCTAAATTGCCTTTTGCATTCCTTAGCATTTCTCAACAAGCAACTGATCCCATCAATGGCAGCAAGTATCTAGACCACTTTTTTCCTCAGGCCTGATCCAAGGATGCTTCTCAGGCAGTCTTCTTGAGAGGGCTGACTTTGAAGTCTAGGCTAGGAGTGGGCATCCTCCTTCCCTCTGCCTCCTGCCTGCACCCATGGGTGTCAGTGCCATAAATCCCTGTTAACACTTCAGCTTTTCTAAAAGTCTCCTGTGTTTTCATCACCATCTGATGACTTTATAAGCAAATCTTGCAAATTCACTGTTGTTGTTGTTAGGTGCTATTGTGTCAGGTACCACTCATAGTGACCCTATGTATAACAGATTGAAGCAATCCTCAACTCTAGTCAGGCACACAATTTTTTTTTTTATATTTAAGCCTATTGTTGCAGACACTATGTCAGTTCATCTAGCTGTGGGTCTTCGTTTTGTTCATTGACCTTCCCCTCTACCAAGCATGATGTCTTCTCCAGGGATTTCTCCCTATTGACAACTTGTCCAAAATGTATCACATGCAGTCTAGCCATCCTTGCTTCTAAGGAGCACTGTGGTAGCACTTTTTCTAGGATGGATCTGTTGATTCTTTTGATACCATGGTATGTGCAATATTCGTCTCCAGCACCACAATTCAAAAGCATCAGTTCTTCTGCCTCCTTAAATTAACATCCAGCTTTCACAACCAGATGATGAGACTGAAAATACCATGGCATGAATCAGGTCTACCTTTGTCTTCAGTGTGACATCTTTATTTTTCAGCACTTTAAAAAGGTCCTTTGCAACAAATTTCTCAGTGGAGTGCATCTTTTGATTTCTTGACTGCTACTCCCATGGGTTGATTATAGAACCAAGTGAGCAAAATCATGGATAACTTCAGTCTTTTCTCCACTTATGAAGCTGTTTACTGACCCAGTGGTGAGGACTTTTGTTTTCTTGATGTTGAGGCACAATTCATACTGAAGGTTGTGTTCTTTGATCTTCATCAATAAACGTTTCAAATCCTCTTCACTTTCAGCAAGCAGAGTTCTGTCATCTGCATAATGCAGGTTGTCCTAGTGTTGTGTTCCTCTTCGTAAAGTCCAGCTTCTCTGATTATTTCCTCCACATAGAGATTGAAGAGGTACCGTGAAAGGATTCAGCCCTTACACACATCTTTCTCGACTTTTAAACAGACAGTGTTTCCTTGTTCTTTTTGAACAACTGCCTCCTGGTCCATGTACAGATTACTCAAGAGTACAATTAAGTGCTTTGGTATTCCCATTCTTCACAATGTTATCCATAATTTGTTGTGATCCATACTGTCAAATGCCTTTATAGTCAATAAAAAATAGACATCTTTCTGATGTTCTCTAGTTTTGGTCAATATTCATCTGACATCAGCACTGATGTCCCTGATTGCATACCCTCTTCTGAATCTGGCTTGACTTTGGGGTAGTTCCCTGTCTCTATGCTGCTGCAGTCATTTTTGAATGATCCTTAGCAAAATTTTATTTGCGTGAGATATTAATGATATTGTTTGATAATTTCCATATTTGGTTGGATCTCCTTTCTTGGGAATAGGCACAAATATGGATCTATTCCAGTCAGTTGGCCACATAGCTGTTTTCTAAATCTCTTAGTATAAGCAAGTGAGCACCTCCAGTGCTGCATCTGTTTGTTGAAACATCTCAATTGATAGTCCATCAATTCCTGGAGCCTTGTGTTTCTCCAAGCCAGCTTTGAATTCTTCCTTCAAGCCAGCTTCAAATTCTTCAATCCAGCTTCGAATTCAAATTTCTTTAAGCCAGCTTCGAATTCTTCCTAAAGTACCTTGGTTCCTGATAATATGCAGTCTCTTGAAAGGGTTGGTCATCCACCAATTCTCTTTGGTACAATGACTCTATGTATTCTTTCCATCTTCTTTTGACATTTCCTGTATTGTTTAATATTTTTCCTGTAGAATCTTTCACTGTTGCCACTCAAGGTTTAAATTTTTTCTTCAATTCTTTAATCTTGAGCACAACAGAGTGTGTTCTTCCTTTTTAATTTTCTATCTTCAGCTATTTGTACATGTCATTATAATATTTGATTTCATCTTCTTGAGCTGCCTTTTGAAAACTTGTGTTTAATTCCTTAACCTTGTCATATATTCCTTTTACTTTAGCTGCTCAACATTCAAGGGCAAGTTTCAGAGTCTATTTTAATGTGTAATTTGGTCTTTTATTTTTTCTTGTCTTTTTAATAATCTTTTGCTTTCCTCATGGATGATATCTTTGATGTCATGCCACAACTTGTTTGGTCTTCAGTCATTTGTGTCTAACACATCCAATCTGTTCTTGAGGTGTTCTCTAAACTCAGGTGGGATATACTCAAGGTCATACCTTGGCTTTTGTACACTTGTTCTAATTTTCTTCACTTTCAGTTTGAACCTTCATATGAGCAGTTGAAAGTCTAATCCACAATCACCACCTAGTCTTGCTCTGAGTTTTGATATTGAGCTTTTCCGTCATCTTTTTCAACAAATGTCAATTTGGTTCCTGTATGTGCCATCTGGTGAATTGCACATGCATAGTTGCCGTTCATGTTGGTGAAAAACTATTTACAGTGAAAAGGTCACTGGTCTGACAGAATTCTCTGTTGTAATCTCCAGCATCATTTCTGTCACCAAGGCCATATTTTTCTACTACCGAGCCTTGTTCTTTGTTTCCAACTTTTGCATTCCAGTCACCAGTAATTATCAGTGCATCCTGATTGCATGTCTGATCTATTTCACATTGGAGAAGCTGGTAAAAAATATATCCTGTCCTCATTTGTGGCCTTTGTGGTGGGTGCATAAATTTGAATAACAGTCATATTAACTGGCCTTCCTTGTAGGTGTGTGGATATTATTCTATCACCAACAGTATTATACCTCAGGAAAAATCTTGAGATGTCCCTTTTGATGATGTATGCAACCCTTTTTCTCTTTAAGCTGTCATTCCTAGCATAGCAGACCATAGGATTATCTGATTCAAAACAGCCCATGCCAGTCCATTTCAGTTCACTGATGCCTAGAAGGTCAATGCTATGGACTCCATTTCCCTTCAGATGATTCCTAATTTTTTAAATTTAGACTATGTATGTTTCATGTGGCAAGTACTAATGGATGTTTGCAGTTGTTCCTTATCATTTTGAGTCATCTTCCATCAGCAAAAACAGGTCCCAGGGCCTTTACTCCATGCCCACAATTAAGGTCAGCTCTTCTTTGAGGAGGCAACTCTTCCCCAGTCTATTGAGTGCCTCTCAACCTGGAGAGTTCATTGTTTGGCACTATATCTGGCAATGTTTCTCTGATATTTGTGGGGTTTTCAATGGTAATTGTTTCAGAAGTGGGCTGCCAGGTCCTTCTCCCTAGTCTGTCTTACTCAGGGATCTCAGCTGAAACCTGTCCTCCATGGGTGATCCTGATAGTATCTGCAATGCCAGTGGCATAGCTTTCAACATCACAGCAACACAGCAGGCCTCACTGTACAGCAACCTGACAGACACATGGGTGCAAATTCATTAGATAATCTCAAAAATAAGTTTTAATTGTGTGCTTTTCTTTGTACATGAGATATTCAGATACTATAGTGGTTTAAGAAGGGTGTGATCAATATCTCATACACAGGTATGCATCAGTGTCCTTGGTCATTAAAACACATTTCCTGATCCCAATAACTCATACACAGGTATGCGTCAGTGTCCTTGGTCATTAAAACACATTTCCTGATCCCAATATCTCATACACAGGTATGTATCAGTGTCCTTGGTCATTAAAACACACTTCCTGATCCCAATAACTCATACACAGGTATGCATCAGTGTCCTTGGTCATTAAAACACACTTCCTGATCCCAATAACTCATACACAGGTATGCATCAGTGTCCTTGGTCATTAAAACACACTTCCTGATCCCAATAACTCATACACAGGTATGCATCAGTGTCCTTGGTC